>VWPU01008478.1:0-57135 GCA_013398955.1 Callaeas wilsoni
TGAAAGGTGTGTCGGGTTAAAGGAGTGTTTTCAGGCGGGTTCTGTCCCGCGTGCCCCCGGCTCTGTGTTTGCACTCCCAGGTGCACGCTCAGGTCGCCGCCGGTGCCCGCAGCGACTGCCGGCTGCAGAATATTGGGTGAGTTTTGGGCAGGTCGGGGGTTACGGATGTTCCTGTTCCCAGCCGTTCCCGGCTCATTCCAGCAGGACCTCACAGCCCTCGGCTGGAAGAGGCAGAAAAAACTCCACGTAAACACTGCGGGGTGAGAGTGAGATCGCTTGGGTGTCACCGGAACCACAATTACACCTCATCACAGATGAGAGCAATGCCTAATTGCAGCTAATTAACAAGGAGGGTAAATGATCGGCAGCCACTTAAATGCGCCTTTAATTTATTAAGAGAAATAAGAATGGAAGCTCAGTGCCCAGAGGGATGGGTTTGTGTGGGGCCAGGATCGGTTATCCCTCATTTCTGGGTTTGAAGTGGAGGTTAGAAAGGGGTTTATGAACGGGGAGATGAAATGTAGTGAGCCTTGTGGAAACGAATGTGCTCCAAACCTGAGCTCGAGGGCATCGCCTCGGGAAACACCAAAGAGGAGACTGTGGAGGAGAGCTTTAGGTGATGTTGTCTGCCTCTGCCCACATCCTCATCCCTCAGTTCCTCCCTGTGGATGTGCAGGGGTTTGTGTCCCTTCATTTGCACGGTTGTGAGGAGAGGAAGGCAGGCCTGGCCGGGCCGGGGCTGAGCTGTGCCCTGGCAGAGCGCGGTGCTAAAATCGAGGTGCGGCTGCCAGATTTAATGAAATTGCCGTGGCCTCAGCGCCCGCGTCACAGCTGCTCTGAGGGGAGGCGCACTGGAGTGATTCCCTGCGCTGGGTTTGCTGGGGAGCAGAAATCTGCAAATGGTCCCAGCGCCTGCTCGGGAAGCCAGACCAAGGCAGGGAAACCTTCCCGAGCCGCGGAACTCCCCTGCCCCATCCCAGCGGCCAGGGGTGGAATAAATCAGAGTGACAAAGTGCAGCTCATCAAGAGCAGCACCCTGGGCTGGAGCAGCGTGACTGGCACCTCTGATAAATCCCTGTAATTACCACTGGCTCCGGGCAGCCTTGAAATGCTGGGATGTGGGGCTGGAGCAGGGAAATCCGGGTTGGTTGAGAAATGAATTGCCCAGAACTTCCCGCGGCTGGGGGAGCCTGGGACAGGTACCAGTGTCCTGCTGGAGGTGGCAGTGCCAGGAATGGGAATCCCTGGGACAATCCTCTGTCCTGGCACGGAAATGGGGGATCCTGCTGGAGGTGACAGTGCCAGGAATGGGAATCCCTGGGACAATCCTCTGTCCTGGCACAGAAATGGGGGATCCTGCTGGAGGTGACAGTGCCAGGAATGGGAATCCCTGGGACAATCCTCTGTCCTGGCACGGAAATGGGGGATCCTGCTGGAGGTGACAGTGCGAGGAATGGGAATGGCTGGGACAATCCTCTGTCCGGGCAGGGAAATGGGGGCCCCTGCTGGAGGTGGCAGTGCCGGGAATGGGAATCCCTGGGACAATCCTCTGTCCTGGCATGGAAATGGGGGCTCCTGCTGGAGGTGGCAGTGCCAGGAATGGGAATCCCTGGGACAATCCTCTGTCCTGGCACGGAAATGGGGGCTCCTGCTGGGATGTGGCGGATCTGTCTCTGGTTTTCCAGCCCCCCATCGCTCCTGGCTGTCCCTGTGTGTTCCTGGTTGCCGCTGCAGCAGTCAGAGCTCTGGGGGCCCTGCCTGGCTGGGAAAGGGGCTGGCGCTGAGCTGGGAGCTCAGAGGGTCCCTGCCGAGCGCAGGGATGGGGAAGGACCCGGTGGGGATTCTGTAATTTCTGGTTCTCGCCCTGTTCTCATTGAAGTGCTGCGGTCCTTCCCCCGCCTTCCCCGGTCTCTGTCCATGGTGCCGGTTCACCTCTCCCTGCAGCACTCCCCTCTCTCCGCACACTGATATCCTGACATTCACTGATTTATAGATATCCTGCTGGAATTTGGCTGAGCCTTTGGGACAGTCCCGAACCATCCTCCTTCTATGCCCCAGTCCCATGAACTGGGCCCTGTTCCTACAGGCTGTGAGTGACAGGGACACTGATTCCTCTCCCTTCCCGCCTCTGAACATCAGAACAACACGGAATTAAACTGGCACGGTTAAAGCCCAGAGCCTGCACGAATCCTGCCTTAGGCTCAGTGAGCTGGAAATTCAGATTATCTGACCATGAGGTGCAGCTTCGCCCATGCTCAGCTGGCTCAGGTAAATGCAGCCCCACCTTCATGTCTGTGTGTACACCCCAGATTAAATCTGCTCCGAATCCAAAATAAAGAACCAATAAATCCAGCAGACAAGAATATTTCACATCTCTCCAATTATAATCAGCTCTGGAAGAGAGGCTTGGAGGTAACAAATTACCTGCCCAATCTTTAACCCCAATTACCAACTGCTTGTGCTCATCCATAATTGTCTTTCTTGAGAACTCTTTCTTGCTGGGGAGGTGATGATGGATTAAAGTGGTGGCTGCCTGTGGACAGCTCCAAATTGATGCATTGTTTCCAGGTTCCAGTTTCCTAAGCCTCAGGTATTAACAATCCCTCCAGACACCACCTCATCCCCTCAGCTCCTCCTCCTCCCTGGGTGCAGCCCAGGAAGAGCAAAAAACCTGAGCTGGAACTTTCCAATGCAAATTCATGTTAAAAGACTCTGGAGAGGGAACGATTGTGACAACCAGGAGTTGTTATTTATTACACTGGCTGAGCTGCACTAAATTGCTTTTGAGTAGTATCCTGAATTTTGAATTTTGAATTGGCTGCAGTGCCACCCAGGCTGGGATATTTTGAACTCTTGGGTTATAAACTCTCAGTAAGTTTGTTTGAAGTGATAAGTTCTTATTTCCTCTCGAGCTTGTGGACCCTGGTTGTGCTCAGCCTCAGTTTGCACATATTTCTGTGGAGTGATCAGGATTAGAACTACGTTCCTCAGCGAAAAGAACTGGGATGGATATTCTGTGCCAGGGGGACAGCACGAGGTGACAAACCCATTGTGCCAGCTGGGGCTGGGGGCACAGGAAGGAGGCAGGGACGGGGGGACGTTCGCCCGGGGGGACCCCTCAGCTTTGCCCCCCAGGGGAGTCCGTGTGCGAGGGGACTCGGGGCAGCCTGAGCAGGGACTTCCCCTGCGTGCTTCCCTGTCGCGGAGCGCTGCTGGCTGCGCTGGAGGCTCCCGGGTGGGCCGTGAGCTGTGCCTTGGGCTGCGGAGGGGCAGAGCGGCCGTGGCACGGCCGAGGGCTCAGCAGCTGGAGCCGGCACGGAGCGAGCCCAGCCCACGCCCGGGGCGGCTTCAATGTTGCTGATGCTCCTCTCCTGCCGTGTTGGCAGCGCGGCCGGAGCACCGCAGCTCTGCCTCCGCAGCCCTGAGCTGGCCGGCTGAGGGCAGCGGAGCAAGGCTGTCCCTGCCTCCAGGGCTGCTGCAGTCCCTTGTCGTGCCCTCCTCCGCGGGCAGGGCCCTGGGTTTTGGGAGAGCATCTCTGCGTCTCCGCTGCCTCCCGAGCTCTCCCCTCTCCTCCTGGAGCTGTTTTTCCTGCCTTTGCCGCTTTCTTTATGACCCGTGGAGAAGCTCCTAGTGCTGGGGCTGGCAGAGCCTCAGCCCTTGGCCGTGGGAGGGAAGGAGGGACACGTCTGACCCTGTATCAGACACCGAATCTGCGTGTCCCGGAACCACTCAAACCTTGAAGCTGGTCAACATTCCTGATGGAAATATCGAGGCTGGGGTGCTCAGGGTGGTGTCACACGAAAAACGCAGCCCTGGGTAGGTGTGGGCAAGCAGGAGAAGCAAAGCTGCTGCGTCATTTAATCCAAATGCCTTTAATCTGCCGGGGAGAGCAGGGAAAGCAGCAGGGCCCTTCCTGCAGAGCTCACACCCGCTCTGGGCTCGGCCTCACAGCAGCTGAGAGCTTTTGTTTGAACTTTCGGGGAGGAAAATAGCAAAATGTTGTGCCAGATTCATGATGGCTTAAATAAATGTCACGGGTGGTGATGAGGAGGAGCTGCACCGTTAACTGGGCACATGCAAATATTGCTGCAGGAGCAAACAGAGGGGATGGGCGAGCTCGGGTGAGCTCAGGTGAGTGGTGCTGAGCAGGAGAGCTGCTCCAGGACACACCTCCACCTATCCCATGTTAAAAATCGAAGTAGTTCACCCTCAGCCTTTAATCTCACTGCCCTCTGAGCTGCCCTCGCTGCTATGGGGGGCAGAGGCTGGTTTGGAGCTGGGTTTTACTCTGCATTTCAGGGGAGCTCTGCACTGCGGTGCTGGGTGCCAGAATTCTCGATAAATAAATGTGAAACACTCCTCGAGGCACAGCGTGCTCAGCACAGCCGAGCCACTCTTCCATTCTCAGGTGCAATCCAATCTTTTGTCCCCTGGGAGAGGCAAGGAGCCACTTCCCGAGGGGCAGAACCCGTCCCTTTGTTTGCAGGGTTGGCCTGGCCAAAGGTGCTGCGGCTTCTCGTCAAGGACCTCCTCTCCCATTTCCTTGTGCTGCTCTCCCTGCCTTGAGCAGTTCCCTGGTCTGAGCTGTTTTATTTCTTTTGATTCCACGGTTTCTCAGTTATCTTGAACTCTGCTCTGCCTGCCTTGGCCTCCTGTTGCTGTGACGTGTGACAGTGGCAGCCAGGAGAGGCCAGGGCACTTTAATCTGGTGATTTGTGGAACGGGTGCCTCGTTCTGTTCTTCAGAATCAGTGGGAAGCGGTGGCTGCAGGTCTCAGAGTGTCACTCGCTGTCGCTCTCCCAGGGGCTCTGTGTGCCTGCAGTTTGACACTCGGTGTCACCACACAGACGGTGGCTTCCGATGGAAGGGATTTTCTGTGCTCTGACATCAGGAAGGGTTGGGCCAAATGTTCTCCTGGAACACCTGCGACCACTCTGGATTTCAGTGGCTCCATCTGGGCCATCCCGCAGTGTTTTACATGAGGCTGCTCCTGGAGTGCTGCACATCCCGGATCAGCTGTGATTCTGGGAGCAGCTCTGATATTATTCCCTGACTTGGATTTTGGTGTGCATTCCTTTATCCTGCTGATGCTGGGACGGCATTTTGTTTGAACTTTCGGAACTTTCGCAGCCCCGTGCCGTGCCCTGCGGGGTGTGAGCACAGCCAGGCCCTGCTGTGGCTCTCCAGCTCCGAGCTCACCAGAGCAGTTCCCTGCCCAGGAAAAGCATCCTCACCCTCTGTGTAAAACCGAGAAATGGGCTCTGAATCGACTTCTGGGCTGGGAGTGATTTTTTCCTGTTTTAAACTCCTTTCCTGGCACTCTGCCCTTCCAGTGGAGCTGCCTTGGCTCGGCCCCTCACTGCAGGAGCTCCAGGCCGTTCCTTGAGCAATTCCTTCTCATTCAGAGCCAAGTGCCCCCTGAGCTCCGCCTGCAGCACCCCCTGTCCTGAGCTGGTCTGACACTCGGCCTCCTAAAGGAGCCCGAGCTCTCCCTCGGCTGCTTCCCTGGAGTTCGGCCCGAGCCGGAGCCCTGAAATCCCGGATGGCAGCCTGCAGTGAAAGCCTCCTGTCCCTGGCCGTGGCTGCCAGCCGAGCTGTTCGCCCCTGGCAGTGGGGCTGGCTCTGAGTTACACTCCGGTAGCTCCGTCCCGCTTCCCCAGGGCCCTGCAGGGCTTTGGCCCGGCTCTCCCAGAGAGGATGGATTGGAGCTGGCACCTCGCACTGCCAGGCCACGGGGAAAGCAAGCCCTTCCCCTCGTGAGCGCCACGGGAAACTTCGCTGAGAGCAAAGATTCCCTAAGAATCACAGAACGAACTGGGTTGGAAAGACTTTGAGACCATCAACCTAAGGGACACAGGAACAGAGTTATTTATTAGGAATAACATTTTCTGCCTGCATTTATAATGTGTTTGACAAGATCCTTCGGAAGGATAAAATCTACAGGAGTCCCAGGCTTGCAGAAGTGAAAATCATTATGAACTGAAAACACAACTGCAACGGGAAGCAGGGCGGGAGAAGTGAGGGGAGAGAAGGGCTGTAAGGACTGGGAAAAGCACGAGGGGATGGTGGCAGTACCCTGGAATTTCCTCCTTTCTCTGGGATTTTCTGTAGGATGAGCCAGCAGAACAGCACACACTGAGCTGCTGGTGCCCAAAACCCCCAAAATGAGGTGAATTCCCTTCCCTCAGCAGCCGCTGCTGCTCCGGGTGAGCCTGGAGGAGGGGACAGGGCTGTCCTGTGCTGCTCCATCAGCTCTGCAGAGAGGAACGAGCAGAGCCTGAGGCCGTCCCCAGCACTGGCCAAACAATGTCCCTGTGACCCAGGGGCCAGCCAGTGTCACCAAGTTCTGAGGATGTGCCAGACACGGGGACCTGTGGTCGCTTTGTCACCCGGGCAGGGCTGAGGCTGCTGTCCCTGAGGCAGGGACAGCCTGGCAGAGCCTCCTGCGCTGAAATAATGCTGAAATAAAGAGGGAAGGGCAGGGGAAGGCTCCCCTGGAGCAGCACCTGCAGGTCCCTCTGCCTCCCCGGGCAAAGGGCAAGGGGAGATGTTTAATTTCCAGTAAGGGTGTGAAGCTGCTCCTGAGCGCTGTGCCAGAGCGGAACGGGCTGCAGGGCAGGTGCTCAGTGAGTCAGGGAATACCATCAATTCATAAAGTATCTCATGGAGATTTCTGCGCTGCAGTTGCAGCTGCAAAAGCTCTTTAATGTCCACACTCTGGTATTAAATACCGGGATAAAGAGCTGGGGAATGGATTCTATTCTGGCTATCACTTGTGCGAGTGCAGGTCAGATCCCTCTGGATTTCTGAATAAATCTGCGCTCTTGACAGAGCATGAGGAGCCTTCTGAGTGCGGGCTCCAACCGCCAAAGCAGGATTTATCTGCTGCAGCCTTGGCTTTCTTGGAGGATTAATTCACTTAATCATAACTGTTTTCTGCAAGCATTTTAATCAGCTGCTAATCCTCATCTCTTCCTTCATATTAGCTAATTAAATCAAGTTATTATTTTTAAGTGTTCCCTCAAAGCCAATGATTCTTATGGAAATGGGTGAGGAGGTCTGTGAAATGTCCTAGACAGGATCCTGTGCTTTTGGTGGCTTTTGGTGGCTTTTATTTAACATTCCTGTGGCAGCTCAGGAAATACCCTCTTTCTTCATGTTGTGCAAGGAGCCGGTTCTGTGTTCTTGTTTTTATTCATAACGACAGATAATAAAATTAATGCCTTTGGTGGTACTAGCAGATCACCCCCCGCAGCTTTTAAGCAGATCTTTGTGATAAATGAAGTTACTCGCCAAAAATAGCAATAAACAAATTATACAAGCAGAGTTCAATCTGCACTGAATCCCCACAGACGTATCTGGGAAAGCTTGTTAGAAATAATTGTGGTTTTGTTCCAGTTCTCCCTTCCCTCAGGTTTTGTTACAGTGGATAGCAGCAGCAGAATCCTCTTTGTGTGATTCATCTGCCCCGTGCCTCCTGCAGCCACCAGAACCTGTTTGGGGCGTTTGTCCTGCTCCCAGCCGGGACATCCTGGGAGCCCTGGGGCCTGTGGGCACGCTGGCACTGCCCAGTGCTCAGAAATCAAATGATCTTTTCACTCCTGCCCGCCCTGGAATGCCAGGGGACAGCGGAATGTGGCCCAGGGTGTCCTGGATGAGGTGCTGGAACTTCACGAGGGCTCGAAGGCCACTGGACCCTCGGCCAAGGAGGAGCAAGAAGCTCCCCTGAAAAATCTGAGCCCCTGAAAGCAGCAGAACAAGGCTCTGGCATTGTCTGGGTGCTGCTGAACCCCCTCCGGGCTCACTGCGTGGTTCTGGGCTGTTTCAGCAGCACCGCGACTCAAACCCAGCCCGGACCCCCTCAGGGATTTAGGGACAATTCCATCCCACCATTCCTCAATTATTGGTCCGCTATTCCTTAAGAGGGTTCTGTGGCCTAGGCAGGAGTCCAGTTTTAATTAAAAATGCCAGTAATTTTGTGCAGAAGTCGTTAATGCCCCTTCCTGGCTGCAGCAGCCACCAAAACCCGGGGCTCAGCTCAGGAAATGACAATTCCTGTACTGGGAGGGAGTGGGAGGTGTGGGAGTAAAACAAAGCCGTGAATTAAGCAGAACAAAACCCAGCAAGTGTTTCCAGCACTGATGTGCAGTGGGGGAGGCTCAGCAGGGAAATTCCACCGAGCCTCCGCTCCTTGGCTATCAGGGAGATGATTTTGTGGAAAGGGCTCAGGCCATCAGTAGTGGTTCAGTTGTGGGAAGCCACTGCCAATTCTTCCTGGATTTCACTCGTAATTTGCCTCAGGAGTGTGGGAGCTGCTTCAAAACGTGTTTGGAGTTAATTCCACAGGGGAAATCCATAAATATCCATGTGAGGGATGGCTGGGATGGCACCTCTGGAATTCTGCCGTGCTGGGGCACCCGGAGAGCTCCGGTGTGGGGCTGCCCTGGACGCTGGGTTGGGGCACTGCTGGGCAGCTCAGTCATTAACAGACTCCTCCAATTCCCCTCCTTGTCGGGTGCTCCGAGGGAAGGCGCTGATTAAAATCCTCTGTCCTTCCTGTTTGAGTGCAGGACTTATTAAAAGTGTAATTGTTCAAGGGGAAATGGAGCTTTGGGGATTCTGTTTATTTATCCAGAGGAGTTTTCCATTCATCTCCGTGGCTTTTGCCTCAGACCTGTAAATCCAAGCAGAGATGACTCCAAACCCTCTCAGTTGTTTTCCTGTTCCAGGCCACATTTTAGGGCTGGGAGGGTTCCTTCTGCTTTTGTGCCCAGCAGGAAATCCACAGCAGCCTGGGCAAAATGAGATGGGACAAACCTGCAGTTATTTAAAACAGGATAGAGCCAGGGATTTAAAAATGGAAAAAGAATTCTGGAATACAGATAATATTGAGAGTTAATGCCACTTGCACTCATTACCCCTCCAGGTTTTAATAGTTATTATTAAATATTATCTTATTATCATATGGAATTATGAGGAAACAGTGAATTAATGAAGTTAATTGATTTCTTTTTCCCGCTGCCCTTCAGACACTAACTGGGTGCTCCCTTCCTGTTCTTCCCCTCATCCTGGACAGTTTTGGAAATCTTGGCCATTGTGGTTTTTTCTAAGAAAGGAGATTTTATCCCTTTTCTGTCCCGTTTCTCCCTCCCCGTGTTTTCCCCATTTTCCATATGGAGCGATATTTTGGCTGGCACGCTGAGCTGTGCAATAACAGCTGTAAAATCTCCTTGGTGACATTTCTGCAGAGGGAAAAAATAAATCTGTCAGAGACGTGATCCTCAGAAACACCAGCTTTGTCCTGGCTGACTTCCCCCACATCACGGCCCAGTGCAAATCTTTTGGGATTTGGGAATAGGAGACTTCTCCCTGTTTTATTCCCAACCCCAGACCGAATCTGCTGTTCCCTCCGTGGTGCGGAGCAACACAAACATTGCAGTTCCAGGGGTTGCCTCTCCTCAGCCAGGACTGGCAGACCTGGTGCTGTTTAAGGATTTTGAGATAAATTTTACCTCTGGGAAATCTCCAGGTATTTCATTACATTTCTGGAATAATTGTCCTCCCGTTTTGCTCATTTCTAGAGGGAAAGATAACACCTCTCTTTCATTAATGAGCCTTCTTTTATCTAAATTATTTAAATAGGAGGCGAGGTCCCTGCTCATCCTCCTGCAATATAGGCAGCCCTATACTGAGCTGCTAAGGACACTTCTAAATGAGATTTAATAATATAGCAGGACATTTAGCATATATTAATTAAATATCAGCAGATGGTGAGGAGAGCCCTTGCTGGGAGTGAGTACAGAGGAATAGAACTGCCACGTAATTACCCAGACCTGCAGAAACAATGGAGGTGCAATTACTTTTTTATTAACACATTACACTGGCATGCAATGCCGAGGAATTTAATTACTGCCCAGCTCCGCTTGTGTGCAGTGGCAGAGTGGTGGAGGCGGAGAGGAGCCGTGTAAAAGGGTTTGGAATCTCCTGTGTGAGAGCAGCCCTGGCAGCCCAGGAACCTGCAGGGGAAGCTGGGCATGAGGCTGGGAATAAGGCTCCGGTGGTCCAAGGCTGCACTCGTGCAGTGAACCCAAAAATTGGTGTGAAATCTGGAAATTTCTGAGTGCCATCAGCACAGAAATCCCTGGTGGCACCGTGGTGGCAGCCACACATTTGGAGTTTTGCCAGGCCAGACGAAGAGGGATTTCTGTCCTCCCCTCCAGGCCAAGGTTCCATCAAGCTTCACCCTCGGTGTCCTCCGAGCCTCCTTGGGTGTTCCGCCTTTGGCTGAACCCCAAACACAGCATCTTCTCAGGGTTATGGTTCAGCTCTTACAGGGATTGGCGTAAAATGTCTGCAGGTCTGGCAAGGTTTGGGGTTTCCAGCCCATTTTCCAGCCCCCAGCTGCAGGTAGAGCCTGAGCACCAGAGAGATCCTTGTCAGGCACCTTGGGAAGGTTTTGGGATCCAGGTTTGTGGGGCTGCTTCTCCTGGGTCATGAGGTGGGAAAACTCAGGATTGCAGCAGCTGCCTGAGCTGCATCCCCTGAGACAGCAGTGCTTCTACAAAAATAAATTAAACCCTTAATCCTGCAGACCTTTTTCCCTGCAAAATCCTCATTTGTGCCTTTTTCCAGGGCAAAGCAATATTTAGTGGCAGAAGCAGCTCTGTTAACTTATGTTGGTGGAGTCCCTGTTATATTCAACCTGACATAAAATGCCAAGAAATGGCCAAGAATGACATTTAAATGCATGGAATCGACAGCCCTACCTCTAGGTGTGGGTTTGCTGGAGCTTTTTTTTCCCTAAATAATAATGTAAAGCTACATTTGCCATCCAGTTGTGCTACCTTAAAGTACCTTGTTTGACATTTTACTGTGATGAGTGAACCTTTAACAAGGTCATTAGCTTTGAAGGATTTTTCTCCTGGGGCTGTGGCAAGCAGTTTATTCTAAATAGCCAGGAAGAGAGAATAAAATATAAATAAAAATAACACCGTGTAACTGTGAAAGATTTCATTTGTAAGGAACATAAAGTGGAAGTCTCCACAAAATAATCCGGCCCTTCAAGAAGCCAGCAGTCATTGAAACGAATAAATCCAGCCACAGCAGAATAACTCCATAAAAATAACAACAAACTCCTCCAGGTTTATGGGAGAGGAGTCCCTGCAAGGAGGGGACCTGGAGCTCCGGGGTAGTTCTGAACATTCCCGGAATTGCCGCTCAGCTGCAGAGGGAATGGGAGCAGAGCGAAGGCAGGAATAGAAACGGTCAGGTTCTCACTTAAAAAGCAAACGGGGTGAGATCCTAACCTGTGATTTTCTTGAGCCCCTGGACTGTGAGAAGGCAAACCCTGGGAAGCACGAGCTCAGAGCTCCCAGTTATCGATGGCTGCTTCGGTTATTGATCAGGAGAGGCCGAGGGGCCTGCTGTGGGTTCACACCGAGCCGCAGGGCTCTCACGCTGACCTCACACAAACCTCTGCGGGCAGGGACCCTGAATCGGAGGGTTAAAATGAAGCTGTCCACGAGGAATTCCGAGGGAATGATGTGGGGATGCGCTCATCCTGCCCGGCTGTGCCTTCAGGAGGCACCCGGACTGTGGTGCTCCATCCCTCGGGTGATTTCCTGACATCCTTCGCTGCTTCCAGCCCCAAGTGGGAGCCCAGCTCCTGCTGGGAACCAGTGGAATCCCATTCCCAAGGGCAGGGAACACCTGGTGAGAACCTCTGTGCAAACAGCAGCGAGTCCTCGATGTGCTCTCAGGAGTGATTGGTGCTTTGTGAACGTGATCTGCGGCAGCGTGGACAAACTCCTGCAGAGAGGCGAGGCACTGACAGAAAGGGCTTTCAGACAAGGATCATCCGGCCAGCAGGCAGCAGCGGGAATTCCCACTGCGGATGCTGGCACTGCTTCTGTGTGTCTCTATCCATACAGGACCTGACAGGTTCTGACAGCCGAGTATTACAGTGGGAGATCAAGGAAATGCTCCCAGATAGTGCTCGAGACGTCTTTGTCAACTCCCCATCAGCCCTGAGAGCAACCGAAGCAAAGAGTTCAGCCTAATTGCTGGGTATCTCATTAATTGCGCTATTTAGTCAGTCATTATCAATGAGCATGAGAAGGAATTTTAAGATATTTATTTGCTGCCTATAGCACGGGAAACATCTCCTATTTAATACACAAATATGTTGCCCCTTATCTCTCGTCTCACAAGGGATTTGTTTAACCAAGGCTCCGGCTGATATGAGCAGGCTTTTAAATTGAAAAATTGCAATTCATTCCCCCCCAACTTTGATACAAGCCTTATCAGCAGGAGGAAGTGACAAAAACATATCTCTTCTCCAAGACAGAGGAAGGATTAGCTGAGCAGCAGAAGAGACTTCATTTTGTGTCTCAGGAAGGAGGAGAATGGGAGGAGAGCTCTGTCCTTCACGGAGAGTGTGGCTGCTGACAAAGGGCTGCTGCTGGGCCTGGCTTTGCTCCGTTCTCAGCAACGCTGGGCACCTTCTGGTTCCTCCAGGACCGAAATTATTGCCAAGGCTCCCAGGGTGTGAAAGGTGTGAAAGGATGGGGAGTGCAGAGGAACAGCCAGGCAGGAGATCAGGGGATTTGCCGTGTAGAGCCAACCCCTGGAATGTCCTTAGGTGCCACTCAGTTCCCTGGAATCAGGCACAGGAGTCCCTAGGAAATGGATTTTGTTATTTCAGCCACTTGCTCTCAGAATCCACTTCCTTTTACAGGAGGAACAAAGCCCGTGTTTGCTCCTTGCTTTGCTTTTTAATTGAGCTCCAGGCCCAGTCAGGCCTAATTAGGCCCCTTTGTTGCTCTCCGTAAGTTCTGCTCCAGGCCTGCGGGCCCAGCCTCGTGGTTTAATCATTACAGGGATCGATGGGGGGATTTATGATTCAGCTGGATGGAAACCTGGCAGAATGATAATGTGAAATACTCTTTGATAATCAATATGTGATGGGAAAGGGCTTGAAAGTACAAAACTCTCCAGATCTGCTATAAGCAGCTGAATTTAGCAGCTTTTCAAAGGGATGGTGGTAAATATTCAAATCAAAAAAGGGGCTCAGAACATGTGGGTTGATATCTAAGATCTGTCAGTCTAAACCGTCCTTGCCTGACGCGGAGGTTTGAAATTAATTTCAGCTCCAAGGTGTGCCACAGCTCCAAGGTGTAACATTTCTGTGCCCCTGGAAAGAAAACAGTAAAGTGTGGGTCTTAATTACCCAGATAGACTTTGAGTATGGAGGGAAATTTATGTGAGATCTCTATTTCCCACTTAAAATTCCATGCCTGCACTTACATGGGAGTGGAATTATTCTCCGGCATGGAATTGCTTCAATCCATCCCAATCTGGATCACTTTTGCTCTCCTTCAAGGGAAGAGCAGCAATAACTCAATTAAAGTGACATCGTGTTCGTGGTGGCTCGTGCCAGCTAATAAATACTCCGAGCTGTTCGTGCCACGTTCGGGCTCCTCTCCCGCGTTTGAAGAGCGGCACAGTTTGACATTTGCGTGTGTTAAATCTTCCCCGGCAGCCACCGTGAGCAATGGATTAAGTGTGGAAATTGGAATGGTGTCCTGGGAAGGAGAGGGACTTGTCACACTCCTTCTGACAAGTGCCTGGGCGGGTGGTGGCACTTTGGGGCTGTGCTGAGGGCAAAGCCCCCAGGCCGCCGACTTCAAGCACCAGCCGCAAAGGAACTTGTAATTGCTTGCAAATCACTCTTCCTTCCAGAACGATCAGCACTATTTTATATTAATTGCCACCACCCCTGTGATTTAATAACCTGTGTGAGGAAGCGCGTTTCCTTTCCGCTCTGAGAGGCGCTCAGCGCTCCTTCCACTCCACCACGCGGAATCGCTCCACATCCCCACAATCCCGACATGTTTTACACGTGGCCCTGCTCTGGCACAGACCTCCCCATCTGTTTGCTTGAATAATAATCAGCATTTATATTCCGAGAGTGCCCTTTGTCGTGCCTGGTCTCTACTCAGAACCATCTGCTCGGAATTGCTGGAATTCCGGGATTGGAGCTTGCCTTTGGCCTGGCTGGGGAACCAGGAAGGTTTTTCCTGGCTATCACTTGAATTCCTGGTTTGTTTTGCAATCAGGCAAAGCAGGAGCTGGGTATGAGTTCACCTGCCCCACATGTGGCCCCGTCTGAACGTCAGGGAGGGAAATCCCTGGATTAGAAGGGCTCTTTGTTCTTCCTGCTGGTTTTTCTCTTTTCCAGAGGGGGAAATGCTTTATCAGAGCAAAGGGAAGGTCTCGCTGCCCAGGGCAGTCCTTCCCAGGAGCTGGTGCCACCCAGGTGAGAACAGTGTCCACTGAAGGAATCGTGTGGGTGAGATCATGATGATGATGAGGATGATGATGATGATTAATTTCATCATCATCCTCCTCCTCCTCCTCCTATTTATTGCCAGGATTTCAACAGATCTTCCTTGAGCTAAATTACATAAATAACGATAAACCCCCTTGGTCTTTCCAGCTGGAGGCTCTCCTGTGTCCCTTTGCTGCAGCAGCAGGACGGAGCTGCCCCGTTCGCCCTGGAGGATTTCAGTTCTCCCCTGCCCTGGCTCCTGGTGTCCCATTCCTCTTCCCAGCCTTCTCTCCTGTGCCTTTGCCGCAGGGGCAGCTGGAGGATTTTCGCTGTTTCTCCCGTGCCTGCAGCTCTCAGAAGCGCCATTCCAAGCTGTTAACGACAAACCAATTCCTGCTTCGATATCGGGAGCTGCAGAGACCCAAAAGTGCCCCAGAGAGCTGTGCCCGGAGGTCAAACCCTGCACTCAGCACTCCTCCCACCCCGGCCCCACCCGGCCCCACGCTTGGGTCCTGCTTGGAGCAGGACGAGGGGATCTCCAGAGGTGCTTCCCGAAGGAATTACTGGAAGAATCCATGAGTTTGGTCCATCAGGCACTTCCCAAACCTGTGCAGGCCCCTGGGCTCTGCGGCTGGGAGAGGTGGAGAGCAGGGATGAACATGCAGCTGCAGTCTCTCGTGTTGAGCGGGTTGCAGCCATGCTTTAAATGAAGAACAAATTCTCCTAATTGTTTTTTTTGGCAGATTTTCTGTGATAAATTATTCTCTAACTTTACAGCTCCTTAAATTCGGGTTTGCAGCGCTGTTGACAAACCCACAGAAAGTGATGCCTGAGCAAATAGACAATGAAAGAGATCTTGTAAACTGCAATTGTGTGTAATTGCTGCCTGGGAAGTGTTCATGGGGGAGAGAAAAGGCTTCCTCGTTCTTTCAGATTTGACATTCAGAGTGTAAATGTTTGCAAATCTGCCTCTTCCTTCCCTAATTATTTTGTGTTTGTCTGTTTGTTTGCCTTGATCCTGCACTGGGAGGGTTTGCTGGGCTGGGCCCCGTGTGACAACAGCTCGGAAAATCTCTCCCACAACAACTCCGTGTCTTCCTGACTTGTGGGGAAAACTTGGGGTACTCCAGCCTGTGGGGCAGGTGGTGCTTTCGTGCTCTTTAGAGCTCTGGCTGTGTTCAGTCCTTCGGAGCTCACAGGCTGGAGCTGCCTCTGGCTCATCTCTGCCTTGGGAACCCTGAGATGTCGCTGTGAGCCGCTGTTGAGAAAGGAAGACTTACTCTTCGCATAGCATAGGAAAAAAGGGTGTCTTTATTATTTGTTTCCAGCTTATATAGGTTCTTGAAAGGTCACCCAGATTGGCCAGTTCAAAACCTCCCCCTAGGCCTAATTGGCCAGGCCTGAACTGTCCAAACCCGAGGAACTGTTTTTAATAACATCCAAACTTTATCTTTGTTTATAGAACACAGAAGGAAGAGAAGGAAAATTCTCACAGGAAAGGTCTGTGCCAGCCACACTAAGGTGAGGTTGTTGTTCCTGTGCTGGCTTTGACAGGAATTCTAAATGAAGGAATGACAATTCCCTGCCTTTGGTGTTGGGGTTTTCAGGAGAGAAAATGGCCGATAACCAACGAAGCTCTCAGACCCTCCCCACAGGACGGGGAACGCTTTTCCCTGCCTTACCCCACAGGTAGGAGACGGAGGGGATGTGTGGGAACTTCTTCTCGGTTTGGACGGTCGGGATGGCTATAAACGAGAGATCTCCGAGGTTGGGTTTTAGAGTGTGGAGTTTATTTATGAAGGGCGTGGGTACAGTGGCCCTGCTTGGAGCTGCCAGCTGCAGCTCGGAGCAGGCCAGAAAAGTGAGAGAGCAAGAGAAGTAAAGGTAAGAGCAAGAGAGGGCAAGAAGAAGTAGTGGAAGTTGTACAAGGAGAGGAGAAGTGGGCTAAGAGAGTGAAGTGATCATTTACAATACAATAGATCTTCTGTGTTGAATATTCTAATTTCCACTAACCAATCTAGTACAAGATACAAATCCTATAGCATTTCCATACAGCCTATAAGAATTGTTACATTACCATACTGCGTTACATTTTAAACTCTAGAAACTCCTCTCTGGACCCCTGCTGCCAAGCCAGCAGGGTCTGCTCTGACCCTGGGACCTGTCTGCAGGCAGAGGGGATTGTTCAACAGAGAGGGGATTACCTTCAGCCGGCCATCCCATTGTTTTCCGGTTGTTCAGTAACTAAGGCTTGGTATCCCAAAGCTTGCTTTCATTTCCATCTCACTTATAGTTTCCCTATTCTCAGCATCTTTTGCCAGGCAATCATATTGATAAGGCTTTCCTGTTTCATCTTCCCCAACAGGGATGGAAGCGAGGCCGTCTGAGGGGTTTGGTGCTCCCTGTTGTGGCACCCGTGTCACCCCGGGCAGCTGAGAGCGGGGGACCTTCCCTCTCCAGGACAGGGCCACGTCCATATCCCAGCGGAGCAGAAAACACGAGGAATGGGGGATCTGCCGCAAAGGTCTGAGCCTGTTTCGGTGCTGGGGCAGGGGCTGGGGCTGGGCTGTGCTCGGGGCTCATCACAGCAGCACCGGTGGGCAGAGGTGAAGGGAGAGCAGCTGGGAGCTGCAGCAAAAATCTCCTTTCTGGTCCCCTGTAACGCCTGTGCCCTTCGTGGTGCTCCCACAGGTCCCAGACCTCCTCTGGAATGGATTCTGCTCCTCATTTTTGCCCAGGTTCTGCTGGGACACAGGGAGGGAGCCCTGGGGATGGTGCCCGAGCAAGGAGTGAGTTCCCAGGGTTTTACTGGGAATTCAGGGTTCTGCTCAGTCATTTCCCCCAGCAAGGAGTGAGTTCTTGAGGTTTTATTGGGAATTCAGGGTTCTGCTCAGTCATTTCCCCCAGCAAGGAGTGAGTTCTTGAGGTTTTATNCCGCTCAGTCATTTCCCCGAGCCAGGAGTGAGTTCCTAGAGTTTTATTGGGAATTCAGGTTCCTGCTCAGTCATTTCCCCCAGCAAGGAGTGAGTTCTTGAGGTTTTATTGGGAATTCAGGGTTCTGCTCAGTCATTTCCCTGAGCAAGGAGTGAGTTCTTGAGGTTTTATTGGGAATTCAGGTTCCTGCTCAGTCGTTTCCCCGAGCAAGGAGTGAGTTCCCGGGGTTTTATTGGGAATCCAAGTTGCTGCTCAGTCATTTCCCCGAGCAGCTGGGATGTGCTCGGTGCTCCCAGCCATAATTAAATTATAAATCCCAGCGTGGGCAGCACCCAGCACGGGCAGTCGGTGCTGCTGGCGTGGAGCGGGACCCCAGGAACATCCAGCTGGGACCCCACCCCAGCCTGGGCAGGCTCTGTGCCCCTGCCAGGGGCCAGGTGTCCCTGGGTGACCCCAGAGCTGTTGGACAAGCGGGGAGCAGCGGCCACATCCCGCACCAGGCAGTTTTCCATGAGACATCTTCATGAAAGGGTTCCTCTGGCATCCCTCTGCGAGCCGTTCCCGCAGGAGTTTGGGGTATCGCGGCTCCCTGCGAGAGCCGTCCGTGCTGGGGAGGGGCTGGCTGGGGAGGACACCTGGCAGAGAGGTTATTTATGGCTTCACGCCTTTCCCTACTGCGGGAAAACCCCAACCAGTCACTTCTAAAATACTGAACTGACAAGTTCCCACGTCTGGGCCGAGCGGGAGCTGCAGGTCGGGGGCGGGAGGGCTCTGCTGTGCCCAGAGCCGTTCAGGGGCTCCAGGGGGGTCCCAGAGCTCCAGCTGTGTCACTGTGAGCCGCTGTTGAGAAATGAAGACTTGCTCTCCGCATGGCATAGGAAAAGGGGCTTTTATTATTTGTTTCCAGCTTAGATAGGTTCTTGAAAGGTCACCCAGATTGGCCAGTTCAAAACCTCCCCCTAGGCCTAATTGGCCAGGCCTGAACTGTCCAAACCCGAGGAACTGTTTTTAATAGCATCCAATCTTTCTCTTTGTTCATAGAACACAGAAGGAAGAGAAGGAAAATTCTCACGGGAAAGGTCTGTGCCAGCCACAGCTCCCCCTTTTTATTTAAGAACAGAAGGCATTGCTTGCGAGCCCCAGCGGATCAGCATGAAGGGTCTGCTTGGTAATGGCCAGTTAAAGATGGAAGCTGGGCTCTGGAGCCCGGACTGTTGGGAGCGGCCAGGTCCCCTCGGATCGCAGCAGCGCCCGGAGCGCTTGCGGCAGCAGGGTGAAACCGCCCCCAGGAGCCCCGCAGCTCCTGCAGGCGCAGCGGAACCCGCCCAGGAACCGTCCCTCCTGAGGGCACAGAGTGGCGGGACTGGTAATTGTTGGGGAAGATGGAACAGGAAAGCTTTATCAATATGATTGTATGGCAAAAGATGCTGAGGATAGGGAAACTATAAGTGAGATTGAAATGAAAGCAAGCTTTGAGATACCTAGCCTTAGTTACTGAACAACTGGAAAACAATGGGATGGCCGGCTGAGGGTAATCCCCTCTCTGTTGAACAATCCCCTCTGCCTGCAGACAGCTCCAAGGGTCAGAGCAGACCCTGCTGGCTTGGCAGCAGGGGTCCAGAGAGGAGTTTCTAGAGTTTAAAATGTAACACAGTATGGTAATGTAACAATTCTTATAGGCTGTATGGAAATGCTATAGGATTTGTATCTTGTACTAGATTGGTTAGTGGAAATTAGAATATTCAACACAGAAGAAGATTTATTGTATTGTAAACGATCACTTCGCTCTCTTAGCCCACTTCTCCTCTCCTTTTACTACTTTCACTACTTCCCCTTGCCCTTACTCTCTCTTGCTCTCACCTTTGCTTCTCTTGCTCTCTCACTTTTCTGGCCTGCTCCGAGCTGCAGCTGGCAGCTCCAAGCAGGGCCACTGTACCCACGCCCTTCATAAATAAACCACACACTCTAAAACCTAACTACAGAGATCTCTCGTCTATAGCCGTCCCGACCGTCCAAACCGAGAAGAAGTTCCCACAGTAATTCTGTGAATTGTATCATTACTAAAATATATTTTATTCTATTTGATGCTGGCTTTGGAAGGTTCCTGTATGATTATTACATTTTTAAGCATGTGATTTTTTTTTTTCTAAAGGCTTTACCGGAGGCTAAATTGAGACCTAATACAAAATTCAAAGAGGTTCTGCTGAAATGCCATTAAAATTTTAACTTTATGTTCTTTCAGGGGTTTAAAAGTTATAGAGGCGAAGCAGTACAAGCCAAGAGGAATTTAACTACCAGATTTCTGTGTTCTGTAATGGGAAGAGCGTCCAAAAAAGAGACGAATTTTCTGCTTTCTGAGAAGGATTTGGTAAAAGCAACCGCTGCTGATGTCTGAGGAAGGAGTCCTTGCCCCATCCCTGACTACAAATGACACATAAATGTCTCCAAGCATTTAGTGCCTCCCAGGACGGGTTTAATTTACAATCCTGAGGTATAAAAGCCTGGGGAGAATGTCCTTTGCAGGCTGTTGGGCACCAGCGCTGCCATTTAACACTTGTACCCTGCCACAGACGCTCGCAGCTGGAATTCTGGCTGGAGCCTCTCCCGTGGCACTTCTGCTTCATCCAGCGAAACAGAAAGAAATATCACAGGCTGCCGTGCCTCCCCGCAGTGATTGCACAGGGCTTTTAATTTCAGCGATAGCCACTGAAAAATTCATGAAGGAGCTTTTCTGCTGCCTCATGGAACTTCCGTCGAGGCAGGGAAACGTTCCCTGACTCTGGGAGGAGTTTGTGTGAAGTGTCTCTGCTTTTAGCTCTTATTTAAGCCAAAGGTGTCAAAGAAAAGCACTTTACAACCCCCTGGGTGATGCTGCGCTGTTGTTCTGCGTTGTTTTGGGGGGTGTTTATTCATTCCTGGTTTTTTGGATGGGGGAATCAGCACATCTGAGAAATCCCACATAAAGTGAGAGGAGTGGGAAGGGCAGGAACCAGAGCGGGAATTCTGGCTGGAGATGCTCTCTGTGCACACAGCACACAGGTAAATAGGAATGTACATCTGTGTGCACGCATCCAAACATTCCCAAATCCGGGGCTTTTCTGGCTCCATTTTGTAACTCAAATGGAATTTCCTTCTCTCCTGCTCACTCTTTATGGATTTTGTCCTACTTGTTCACACAACTGCTTCTTAAAAATCTCTGTGCCTTTGTTTTGACAGGGTTGAACATTCCCCAAGGGGATTTCAGGCATTCATGTGGAAAAGGGAAAAAACAGTTCCTTGCTGCAGCAGGAATGGCCCAAAATTCCTGTGTGCACTGCAGATCCTCGGGGTGCCTGGCCTGGCAATAAACTGGTGTTACCAACTTTAACTGAATTATTGCCACGAGATAATGTGCTGGTTCTCGGAGTTATTTTTAATTCTTTTGTTTCCGTATCAATAAACTGGAGCAGATAGAAAGCAAATCTTTTTTGGAGGAAGGGAGTGGAAGGGGAGGGCACTGGGACATGGGCAGGGGGAACGGCTCTGGCCCCTTTGGGTTTATTCCTTTTGCAGCATCACATCTGCATTCCATGGAAAATTAAAACTCTCCTGGCACAAAATGCTCTGGTGCCAAAGGCAGCGTTGGATGAGCAAAGCCCTGAGTGCTGAGGCATCAAATAGAAGGTTTTGCTCTATATATGAATATATATATATATATATGTATGTGTGTGTGTGTGTTACATCAAACATCCAATATAGACGCAGATACTAAAACTGAAATTCCCAAAGCTCTAAACTCGTCATTTCCTGTCCCTCTCCTCAATGACATTCAACTGCTTTGCTTTGTCTTGTCCTTCAGCTGAAGCTGAATGGACTCTTGAATCCTGAAGGTTTGGGTCAGTAGGGAAGCATCCTTTTCAGACCCTGGGGTTTTTTGGCAAATCATCAGCAAAATCCGTGCTTGGTGTAGGTGAGGAATTCCATCCATTCTCACTGTCCTGCCCGTGCTTTATTAACAGGAGCCGCAGAGCGATGAAGTGCAGCCTCTGCCTGTTCCCGAGGCCTTCCTGAGCCCTCAGCGCTCAGCTGGCACTTCCAGGGGCTCGGGAACACCATCCTGCTGCTGCTTGGTGCTCTGAAGCCACCGCAGCGCTGGGGCTGAGCAGAACGAGGGCGAGGCGCGGTCACTGGGCAGCGCCGGTAGCGGGCTCTGCAGGGGCTTTGTGCCACGGGTGCTGGGGGCTCGCGGGGCTCAGGCGTTGGCACTGGGAGGGTGAACGGTCCGTGCTGGCTCTCCGGCAGACACGGGAGATCCACCCGGGAGCCGTGCGAGCTGAGGCGGGACCTGACTGCAGCCCAGGTCTCATCCTGAGGTAACCCAGCTCCTGTTCACCCAGCTGGAAAGGAACCTGGGGCTGCTTCCAGGTGAGAAGCCAAGCCTCGGAGAGCTCCGAGCTGAGGAGCTGCTGCTGCCGCGCACTCCCCCAGCGCTGGTGACGCTCCCGGTGTCGGTGCCGTGTTTATCAGCCGTGAGCTGGAACAGGCACCGGGTGCGAGCTCAGCGGAGCCTCCCTGATCCGTCCTGACAGCAGCGCTGCGCCTGCACCTGGCCGCGTCTGACCCCTGTGCCTGTGTCCCCCGGCTCCTGGGGACAGCTCCGGTTAGAGCACGGGACAGCCCCGGCTCCTGGGGACAGCTCCGGTTAGAGCAGGGGACAGTCCTGGTTAGAGCAGGGGACAGCCCCGGCTCCTGGGGACAGCCCTGGTTAGAGCAGGGGACAGCCCCGGCTCCTGGGGACAGCCCTGGTTAGAGCAGGGGACAGCCCTGGTTACAGCAGGGGACAGCCCTGGCTCTTCGGGACAGCGCTGGTTAGAGCAGGGGACAGCTCTGGCTCCTGGGGACAGCCCCGGCTCCTGCGGACAGCCCCGGTTAGAGCAGGGGGCAGCTCTGGCTCCTGGGGACAGCCCCGGTCACATCAGGGGACAGCTCTGGTTAGAGCAGGGGACAGCCCCGGTGACAGCAGGGGACAGCCCCGGCGACAGCAGGGCTCTGCTCCATTCGGAGCCTTAAACGGAGACCGCAGGGCTGAGAACAATCCGGGCACCTCCTGCGGGGTCACGGGGACACCTGGCAGGATCCTCCTGTTCTGGGGACGAGGCCGAGGGGCTCTGGTTCATCTTTAAACCATCCCCTCCCCTCAGGTGCTCACCCCGAGGTGCCCGAGCAGGCACAAGATGGATTTCCTGGAAATGGGATGTCAGCTCCATCACTAAAACCCCACTGGTGCAGGCAGCCTGGGTGAGATTTCCCTCCAGAGAGGGTTTTGTTAAAATTAGTGGCTGAAATTGATACTTTTTCCGAACATCTGTTCCTGCCTCTGGTCCCCTGATGCTGGCGGTGAGAATGTCAAGTGCGGCTGCCCAGCTTTTCCTCACCCAGCTTTTCTAAACCTTGGCCACGGATGTTGTTTATGGCTCGCTCAGTTTTTCTTCTCCCTTTTATGGACTTGCCTTTTCAGGCATAATTAGACTTTGTTGATGCAGATTTCTGGTGAGCAGCTGTGTCAGTTGTTTTGGGAAGTTCAAGGATTCGCCTTGCAATGGGCTCCTAATGTTCATTAAAACCCTCAATCAGGCCAAAGGAAAAAGGATAAAAGGCAATTAAAACCCATGCACGTCCTTGTCCAGGTGAACAAAAAGTGTGGCTAGGATTGGAACGGAAGTCTCCAATGACTGATGGGCAACATTTCTTCTGAGTCCCTGGCAGAAAGTTAATGTATAAATATATTAAAATGTGCACTGGATGGCATCTAACTTATCTTTGGTCACAGTGTAAATCCTACCCGATTTATTTCTACTCCCTGTTCTGTCCCACAGCCACCCTGTGCCTGTGCTCGGCTCTCACGCCGTGGGTCCTCAGCTTCCTGAACAGTTTTTAAGTGCTTATATTTAAAAGAATTCAAAGGCTGCATTTTAAAGATTGAGATTTGGTCACTGAGTTGCATCTGCATTTCTAGAAAGGGCTGGGAGGTTTCCCCTCTCGTTCTGAAGGTCTCAGGATCGAGGGGCTCAGGTGAGTTCATGCCTTCAGTGTGTGACTGAGGCGGGGCCTGCTTTCAGCCCAACCCAGCCCCTGGGGACGTTCCCTGAAAAAGGACCGAGAGGTCGGAAATGTCTTCATGAGGAGAAGCAAATCCATCCTGGAAATGAAATCTGAGCGTGTTTCGTGTCAGTAACCAGGCCTGCAATGACATCTTGGATCCGCTTCTGTAAATGAGGGAGATTCAAGCCTTGCTTTGAAACAGGAGCATTTGCTGTCAATAAATCCTGTTAAGGGCTTCTTGGCACAAACAACTGCCAAGGCAATGGAAGTTTTCCTGGTTTTCCAGCTCCTCTACAGTGGCTGCCCAGGGTGCTGTGAAATGCCTGGAATTCCCTTCCCAGGAAAAGGGAATTGGGATGGATTGTGGCCTGAGCTCAGCCCAGGGCAGAGCTTCCTCTGTGCAAAACCAGCCTGACAGGAGGTGCTGCCAAAGAAATTGTCCGGGGAGCCCTCCTGGACCGGGGAGAGCTCAGGGAGCCCTCCTGGACCGGGAACCAGAGATTTATTGGCCGTTTAAGGGCTGCCAGGAGTGCACTCGGCGGAGGGATAAACGGGAATGAATTGGAGCAGCTTCTGCTTTCCTCGGTTCTTTTGGCTGGTGGAATTCAGCTCTGAATTTTCTGAATAATCTGAATAATCTGAATTAGTTGAATAATCTGAATTACCTGAATAATCTGAGTAATTTGAATAATCTGCATTATCAGATTTATCTGAATAATCTGAATTACCTGAATAATCTAAATTATCAGAATAATCTGACTAATCTGAATAATCTGAATAACCTGCATTATCGGATTTATCTGAATAATCTGAATTATCTGTATCCTGCCCCTGCAGAGGGTGGTTCCCTGCCCGGGCCCGAGCAGGACCTGTCCCCCCGCATGTCCCAGGGGCCAGGGCTGGGGATGGATATTTCGGAGCCTGGATATTTTTGGAGCGGGGCTGGCAGGCTGCCGTTGCTGCTGAGCTCTTGCTGCCCTGCTGCGTGGTGGCAGTGACACGGAGGAAATGCCAGCCCCATCCCAAGGGAATCGCTCCGTGCGGGATCACATCGCTGCCCGCAGCCCGGAGCCGGCCGGAGGGAGCAGGGCTCCTGCCTTTTGCTCCGGCCACTCTTCGTTTCCAGATTTGAGGTGCTTCTCCCCAGCAGTTATCCCTGAGAACCTGGATCCGGAGCTCTCCGGGCTCTCCCAGCTCCAGGTGCAGGATCCGACCGCTGGACCAGGTGGTGGGAGCTGCTGAGGTCCGCTGGGACTTTTGGGAAGAGGAGAAATGACTGAATATCCTGGGTAATCATCCTGCGGGAATTGCGTTTATCTGCCAGTGTCTTCTGCGTGAGGAACCCGTGTATTTTGTAAAATCTTCCAAGCTGAAGGTGACTTGTTGTGTTTTGGAGCATGAGCAGAATTCTCTCCTTTCCATAGCAACTGGAGTTTAACAGCAGAAATGTCGGATGCCTGGGGAGATGTTAAGCTTTGGTTGAAGATTTTAAGCTTTGATTGAAGATTTTTTGACAAAAAAACATAGTGGGAATGTAGAAGGGTTTCTCTATGGAAATCCAGTTGCTTATTTGTATTAAATAAAATTAAATATTACTTGGGGACAGCCTGAGGAAAAAAACAGAAAATATTCTTTGTTGTATTTTCTGTGCCATACAAATTTAGGGGTGAGAGCAAAAGAAACAGATCGTTGCTGTAAGAAATCGCTGGAACCGACAATGAATGTGTGAAAGCCGGGACATTCACACCTTTTTGTGGCGCAGCTGCCGCCGGCCGCGGCCACCCAAGGAAATCCTTCCCAGGCACGAATCCAGGCCCTGGCAGCCTGTGAACCCCACTGCCCTGTCTTGCAAGATCACACGTATTTTGAGATGATTTGGAAACGAGGTGTCTGGAAAATACAAGGGTTGCGAGTTCATCGTAAGGAGATTTTTTATTCTCTCTCCTACGTGATCACTTAGAAGAAAATGCTGATAATGACAGGAGCTGGGATGCCAAAATGAATGAACTGGACTGGTGAATTTGGGATTTGGAGGCAAATATTGTAGGAAAATACCCCTGTGGAAGGAGAACGTTGGTGGCTGGAGCCGGTGCTGGAAGGGCGGTGAAGAGGGTGAACGCAGAAAGAGAAATCGGTCACGGAGTCAATGAATGGAAGTGCCAGAGCCGGGAATGTCTGAAATAAAATCCGTTCAGATCCAAATCGGCTCCAGGAGGGAAGGCGAAGGATTTGTGTGCTGCTCCCAGAGGGGCTGAGCCTCTGCAGGGCCCTTGGGAAGGATCTTGGCTGCTCCAGCACGGAACAGGGAACAAACCCCACAACAGCTGCTGGGAGCAAAGATATTCCCGACTCAGTCCCCAGTTCCTCAGTGAAGCACCAGGAGGGAAACGCTGGTGCCTCTGCATTCCGGAAAACCTCTTGGGAAATCTCCTCAAACCCAAATGAAATGGTTCAAAGAGCCCCTGGTGCTGCCTCAGCTCTCGGGTTGGCCGGGCCACCCAGCAAACGCTGCAGGGTTGGGGACTTGAAGCTGTTTCCTATTTCCACAATCCTCAAAACCCGTCAGTAAGGGCTCCAGGGCAGGAGATCCAGCAGGGATCTGGAGAGAAGGAGCCGGGACTCCCCTTTCCCCTACACACACGGGGAGTCAGAGCCCAGCCAGGGCAAAACAAACCCCAGCACCTCGATCCCTCAGGGTAAACCAGACCCCAGCACCTCCATTCCTCAGGGGAAAACAGACCCCAGCTCCTCAATCCCTGAGGGTAAAACAGACCCCCGCACCTCAATCCCTCAGGGAAAAACAGACCCCGGGACCTCAATTACCCAGGGTACAACAAACCCCAGCACCTCGATCCCTCAGGGTAAACCAGACCCCAGCACCTCCATTCCTCAGGGGAAAACAGACCCCAGCTCCTCAATCCCTGAGGGTAAAACAGACCCCCGCACCTCAATCCCTCAGGGAAAAACAGACCCCGGGACCTCAATTACCCAGGGTACAACAAACCCCAGCACCTCGATCCCTCAGGGTAAACCAGACCCCAGCACCTCCATTCCTCAGGGGAAAACAGACCCCAGCTCCTCAATCCCTGAGGGTAAAACAGACCCCCGCACCTCAATCCCTCAGGGTAAAACAGACCCCAGGACCTCAGTTCCCTCAGGATCTTGGTTTTAGGGCACCGAGGCCACTCGGACCCTCGCACATCTCCCTCCTCTCCATCAATAGATGGAGCTGGTACCACACAAATCCATGGGAAGCCAATCCTGGGAGGCCTCACGGGCTCCTGCTGCCATCAGGATGAGAGGAAACACATCAAACAGAGCTGGCACCCCTTTTAAATTGGATCTGTAATTGTTATCCCATCAAAATACATATGGATGAGGAAGATAAGGGTATTTTTTAAGGACCAGTTCATTAAGTTCTGATGAATTTCCATCATATACCTGCTACGGTGCTTGAGTTTATTGGGAATAACATTTTTATCAGCTGCCAACTCCCTTTGGTGACTTTTCTTTCATGATTTTTTTTTGTTTTGAGATAAAACAATGCATTTTAGAGAAGCTATTGATGAATCTGACATTTGCCCAGAAACTCTTCTCTCTTACAGCTGCATGTTTGGGGTCTGAATTAATTCTTCCTTGTACAATTCCACCTTTCATTACTTATTTAACCACTATTACTGGTCTGAAACGTTCTCGTAAGTTCAGTTGGAAGGGCTGAATTCCCCCAAAATTGGGGTTGTCTCTTTATCCCGGGGTGAGCAGAGGTGGGAGGGGTTTATCCTCTTGGTGGCTGTCGGGTCCCAGGAGCTGAGGTGGTTTTTGGGGGGCAGGAACAGCAGCTCCTTCTGCTGCATCAACCCGGGGCTGGGCAGGGACACAGCTGGGCCCGGGTACTGAGAAATAAAAGGTTGGGTTTGGTGAAAACAACACCGGAACGGAGAATCCCGGGCTGTGGCAGCTCCGCCTCGCCTGGAATTGCTGCAGAAAGCGCAGGAGCCGCCTCGGGCTGCTCGGGATCAAGGGTGGGATCAAGGCAAAGGAACGGTGCTGTGGCAATTCCCTGCCGTGGCTTCTGTTCCACGGGAGATCGCTAAACCCCCGAGGGAGGATGAACCCCTTCTTCCTCGCGTCCTGGGAAGCAGTGGCCGTGTTTGGAAAAGCAAACGCAGTCACTGCGCGTTTTTAATGAAACATTCGAGCAGGCGCTCAGGAGCCCATCATCTCCCAGGAGTTAATTGATATTAAAGTTGGTGTTTCTCCTCTAATAAATTGCAGCAGAGGAGTGAAACTTCCCTCAGTGAGGCAGGAGCAGGAACTGCTCCTCTCGCTCCGTGTGCTGGTGTGACCCCAGGGAGAGGAAGGATCCACGGAGTGTGGTTTTCATCCTCTCCCCCCACAGCCATCTGAGGGGTTTGTTTAATAACATTCCCTTTGTTCTGGCAGGTAATCATGGGCTGGCCCAGATAGCATCACAAATTCGCTCCTTTCTGATAACGGGATCTTTATCGGGGCTTCAGCAGCACACGGCGATTTCCAGGATGTGGCTTTAATTAAAATGACAGTATGGGACAGCTGGGCTGAGATTCCCCGGCCTGGCGTCCCGGCAGCACCAGCCTGGAGAGGGACAGGGTAATAAATGTCCTTTATCAGGTGGAGGGAGAAGGTAGAGAAGGGTTTTGCTGCCCCATTAATCAGCTGTTGCTGGGCGGAACTTCGACTGCACAGGGAAGGGAAGGGAAGGGGCGGGAAGGGGAGGGAAGGGGCGGGGAGGGGAGGGAGGGGGAGGGGAGGGGAGGGAGGGAGAGAGAAGGGGGGGGGGAAGGGAAGGGAAGGGAAGGGGCGGGAAGGGGAGGGAAGGGGCGGGGAGGGGAGGGAGGGGGAGGGGAGGGGAGGGAGGGAGAGAGAAGGGGGGGGGGAAGGGAAGGGAAGGGAAGGGGCGGGAAGGGGAGGGAAGGGGCGGGGAGGGGAGGGAGGGGGAGGGGAGGGGAGGGAGGGAGAGAGAAGGGGGGGGGGAAGGGAAGGGAAGGGAAGGGGCGGGAAGGGGAGGGAAGGGGCGGGGAGGGGAGGGAGGGGGAGGGGAGGGGAGGGAGGGAGAGAGAAGGGGGGGGGGAAGGGAAGGGAAGGGACGGGAAGGGAAGGGAAAGGAAAGGAAGGTGGAACCTATGGGCTCTGCTGATGGATGCAGAAAAGCTAAAGACTAAAACTCAAATGCAATGGGAGGCTAGAACTGAAATGGGAGTGTTTACATCTCTCCTTTTGGTCATTAGTGATGGCAATGTCAGGTTTTGTGATGCAGAATACGGGATTTTTGGTGTACATCACCCGCTGTGTCTGGGCTGGGTTGGTTCGGGCCTGGCTGTGTTCTCCAAACAGAAATTAGGGTTCTGGGCAGCATTTCCAGGGATGGTTTGGAAAACAAAGTGGGGCATTCCTGACTCACAGAGCAGCAAATTGGTGATTCAGGGACGAGCAGAGGCCGGACTCGCCCGGCTCCGAGGAAGCAGCTGCAGGGGAGGGATGTGCTGTGTGCCGCCCGTTCCTGCCCAGGGGATCGTGGCACCTGAGGCAGTTCTGCAGTGCTGAGCCTCGCAGGGCTCTGAACTCTGCCCCTGCCCCAAAGCTGCCGCACTTCCCACCTCGGAATCCACAAATCCGGGGCGAGGCTCCTCATCTTCGTGCTGCTGCCGGGGAAACCAGGGCGGGGAGGGCGAGCCCGGCCTTATCTGCAGCACGAGGCTGCTTCTCAAAACATCTGCCTGCCCTCCTCTCCCCACCCTCAGAGCTCCGCCGTCCTTGCTCCTGCTCCCCAAATTCCCACCGACAGGAGCCCGCGGTGCCGCCCCGCTCCGTCGGGGAGCTCTCGGACCGTGGTTCCAGCGATGGGCAGGGACGAGCGCGGCAGCAGCTGATGGAAGAGGAGGAATTTCCTCCCCAGGGTTCCCTCTAGGATGGCTCTGGGGAGGCAGCGCTCGGTTCCAGCCTCATTCCCCAGGTTCTGACGGGTTTATCACCTCTCGTCCGGGGCATTCCCAGCCTTTGAAGGCGCGGGGGGAGCACTTCAAAGCAGGAGCTGCCCCCCAGCCAGTGCCGAAGGTTTTCCAGGACTAAGCATCTTCCTAATTGGAATTTCGTTCTCTTAACACCCTAACGCAATCGCAGCGAGTTCTGTGAATATCCCAAATAACAAGAGATGACAATGGATGAAAAGGCACCGCAAATCAGCTGACTTAAGGGAAAATAATTACTTTTACTCAGCAGTAAAGCTGAAGTTAATATTTTTGAAGCACTGAGTTGCTCGATAGAAACCTCCTCAGAGAAGGACTTTTCCCCTATTAATCTGCGTGCTTTTTCTTGCTTTGCTTTATTCCTTTGCATGTATTTTGTAGCTTTTAAAAGTTAAATGAAAGTGCTTTATGTTCTGCCATGATTGGCTTTGAAATCAGAGGTTAAAGGAGATCTCTGCGTGGCTGAGAATTTATGGGGTTTATTCCCTTGCTGGGTGTCATGTTCTAAGAGCCTGATGTGCTGCTCTGCTTTGGTGATATAATGGATACACGGTGATGGCATTGGGTTTAATTTCTTTTTTCATATCAAGGTCGTGTCACTTGCAGTGCAGATTTCCCTGACACGATGCTGGAAGAATTGGGTTTGTGTCTTACTCTGCAAAACTCCTGGATTTATTAAAATACGGGTGTTTACCACCATGGGAAATACAAACTTCCTACTGAAGAATATCTGTGTTTTGATCTGAGAGCACCGGTGTCCTGAACTGGAGCCCTGCACATTCCCTGGGACTGGGAGGGTTTTATTGCAGATCTCAGCTTGGCTCCAGATCCAAGAGCAGCCTCCTGGCAGTGCTTGGCTTGAGTCACGTTCCCACCTTAAAATACAGTCCTGGCTTAGAAATGTGAGTCTTTGTCTTAGTTCATTACAGCCACCCTTTAAATAATCAGTAATTACCAGCCTTTAACCTTTAGTTCTAACCCGAGACAGCAGTTATTTAATATTATTTTACCTTAAGTGTTGAGGAAAGTTAAAATCTGTATTTCAAAGCAATTTAGTTTTAAGATTTTATCACATGATCTGGGCCTTTAACGGCTTCATAATTATTCTTACCTGGGCTGTCTCCTTCTGCCTCTCTTTTCACAAATCTTCTTTATAGGAGGCTCAAGGAATTGTCTCCTTGGGCTTCCTGGGCACGAGGCAGGAGGGGACTTGAGGCAGGAGGGGGACTTGAGGCACAAAGGGGACTTGAGGCAGGAAGGGGACTTGAGGCACAAAGGGGTGCCCTGGCTCGAGGCTGACGGGAAATCTCCATGGGAAACACTGAAATTCCCAAATCTGTGTGCTTCAGTCCATGCTCTGGGGTTTGTTGTGTTACATCTTTCACAAATTGATTGCAAGGAGCAGTTAAATTGTATCGGTGATGGCCTTGGATGATTCACCTGGGAATTTTGAGGAATGTTTGACCTTGAAGCCTTCCTCAAGAGGTGGGCTGGGAGCAGAGCTGGTAGATTCCAGTCTTTTGTCCGGGATGAAATCCAATCTCAGTGTCACAGGTGTCCCTGACCTGTCTGGGACTGGCAATCCTCTGGGGGCTCCTAGAAATGTGAAGGGAGGACTGGGTGTGACTAAATGCATTTAATTCCTCTGATTTTTTTGAATGACAAGCACCAGGACTATGGGAGAAAAGGGTCCAAAGGTGAGTTTTATGCAATGTTTGGTTCCTGTGTGAAGGTAAATCACACCAAAGACGTAAAATGTCAAACTTTAGATAGTTCAGATCTACTGTAGGCAAAATTTCCCCTCCTTTATCTGCCAGCAGCTGAAGCTGGGGATGTATTTCCATTTAGTAAAGCAGATTTATTGGTAAATTCTTGAGAGACTCTCAAGATTTGAGGAAATGTTTGTATTTGCAGTAAGTTTTTCTGATGAAACACCAACACCTGAAGCCGAGTCTGGACGAGCAAATCAAACCCCTGCATTCCGCTTCGCTGGGGTTCTTTTCCTGCCCTCGGAGAGTTTTCCCTGAAGCCGGAGGAAATTCCACTTCAGCTTTGACCCAAGGCCACTTGCAGGAGCCCCCCTGGCAGAGCTCATCGCGTTTGGGCTGCGCACATCATTAAATCCTCGGTGCCCGAGCACGTTCCAGCGCCGGCTGCTTCCCTCTGCTGCACGGAGCCAGAAGTGCTCGGGAATCCCCAAATTCCGGCCGTAATCGGGTGCTTTGCCCCGATCCCGCTGAAGGCGGGGCAGGGCTGGGCGGCTGTGGGGATGTGACGGGGACGTGCCAAGTGACCCCTCTCCCCTGCGCCTTTCTCGCGTTTCTCCGGGCTCACCTGGGACGATGTTTTGGTGCTTCAGGAACATCTCAGCTCTGTGGGCTTCCGAGCAGGGGTTCAGAGATGCAGCGAGGCAGGAGTCCAGAGCAAGGAATGGATTATTTATTAAATTTACAATCCCATTTATATATTCTAGTTCCATAATGCAATTGAACAGTGCTTACACTTCTCCTAGGGTGATTGGTCACAGTCTCAGACACCCACTTAGAAATGTTTTTTCCTAATATAATGTACACGAGGTCAGAAGATACCAGATATGAATGCTATTTACAAAACCCTATCTATTGTTTCCATAGCTTACACAGCAAAGGAAAAGTTCTCACAGAATGAATGCAAGAAGAGAAAATTTCCCTGCTCACGGCATTTCAGCATCCACACAGCTCCTCATTGTGTTTCGCACCTGAGGTCACCGAGCCGCTGCACTCCTCAGTTTGGGGCTAATTGTGAATAATTCCGAGCCCGGGTACCGGCACCGGGGATTAAATGGGAATAAGGAAGTGAAGAGTTCACGCCCCTTTTCCTGCTGTTCCTGCAAAGTCATGGTGAGGTGGCCACTGCGGAAGCACGGGAGGCAACTCAGTAATGACACCTGGGGGCTTCCAGGCCTGTGCTTAATTAGGAAAAATAACGTGAGGTTTCTCCGTGTCGGGAGCGGTGGGAGCAGTCCGGGACGGTGCAGGCAGGGGAGGTGTCCCTGACCAAGCCAAACCTGTTCGCAGTTTAAATGGTTGCTGTCTCCTTCCCAGGCTCCAGGGCTGCACAGGGCAGCGTCCAGAGGAAACTCGGATCTTGCCACTGACCTCTTACGCAATCCCAGGATCTCTGAGGGTGGAGAAGCCCTCCAAGGTCACCGAGCCCAAGCTGTGCCCCAGCCTGGCCCCAGCGCAGAGCCCTGAGTGCCACATCCAGGCCTTCCTTGTCTTCCTAATTATCCACAGCCCCTGGATGTGCCAGTGGAGGTGGGACCAAAGCACTGATTTATGTGGACAAATCTAAAAAGGGCCTGGAAACAAAATAATAATTAAATAACAATGAATGCTGAAGTTGGAATTCTTCCTCGCCCAGTCGGAGGAAATGCTGCAGGTGAAATTCCAAGTGCAGCTGATTTCCCCAAATTACAAATCAAAGAGCGAATTAGGTATGAAGATTATGACATTTTCTAAATGCCTGGGTCCTACGATTCCTAAAATGGATGAGTGAAATTCGGATGCTGTCACTCCCCCGGCACGTTAATGCTCAGCTCCCCGTCCTGAGCTTGGCCAGCCCCTCCAGCATTTTACCTTTTATCAGATTCACTTTGCGCTCTCTGTCGATCCTTGGAGTGAGTAAACACAGGGAAATGCAAATAATTACATTGTATTTCATCCTAGATGAATGAATTAAAAAATAAGGCAGATTTCTAGCTCATCAGAGCTGCTGGCTTGTGATGGATCAAATGGGGACTTCACTTGAAAGCAAGTGGCTGGGAATTGTTAAGAGAAACATCATGAGGGTTTTTAAAGAGTTTTTTCTCATCTCTAAGGAGGATGAAGTTTATCCTTTGAAATAAAAGGGTTTCTATATTTTTTTTTTAATGGATATGGAAACAAAATAACGCAGAACTTGAGAGGACTGCAAAGTCCAAATGGGAGCTGTTCCCAAAGGCTGCAGTGCAGCCTGAGCTCACTCATTAAAGGCCATCAGACGTGTCCTGTTTAAATTCTGTGGCAATTCTCTCTGCCAGGGCTCATTTTGGGGCTCGATCCAGTTTGTGTCTTGCTCCTCGGGGCAGTAATTCGTTATTTTGTGAGATTTGCACAGTCATATAAAGACACAGACCCCAGGAAATGCCTTCTGGAAAGCCCAGCTGTGTGGAGAGGAGGGAGGAGGGTCACACAAGAGGAGAAAATGATAAAACTTTTCTTTGGTGTCCTGGATTTTGAAAACTCCTGCGTTAGGAATTTTGAATTTCTGCATTATGAAATTTGGATTTCTGCATCAGGAGCTGTGGGAATGCAGACGCCTCGCCTGGAAGGGGTGGAACGTCCCAGGAGGAGGCTGTGAGTGCACAGAACCCCTCGGGCTGGGGGGACGCAGGGATCCCGTGCAGAGGAAGGAATTCCAGAGGCAGGGATGGAGAAAGGCTTGCACAGGACCAATATCCAATATCTGTTTTGGTTGCTGGCCTGGCAGAGCAGGACCACGGACGGAGCAGGGATGAGGGACTGCGTTCGGTAAATGCCAGGGACCCAAAGCTCCTCCAGCTCCGTGGCTTTGGGACAGCAGGGGCAGCTGGAGAGGGTCCCACACTCGAGGGCAGAGGAAGAAGAGGCTGAATTCCAGCCGTTTCTGGCATTCACGGTGTCCTGTGGAACCGACACTTTCATCTCTGCGGGATCGATGCCCGAGGACAGCTCCTGATGGTCGGGCTGTGTCGGGACAGCGGAGCTCACAGAATTCCTGTTCTGTGTCACTCCCGGGGATGTTCTGCTCTCTCTGAATTATTTACCCGTCGCTCAGGTGTGAACACTTGCAGCTGCTCCCTGCCCGATGCTCTCTGCGATGAACATCAATGGTTCAGGTGCATTTCTTCTCCTTTTATCCTCGTTGGCGTTCAGAGCAGCAGCGGCTCTGTCGCGTCGCAGGGATGTTTTTATTTGCGAGAGCAGGAAAAGGAGGCAGCTGCCTTTCATCTGTGTCCCCGGCCCGTTCTCCGGCACCCAGGTGATGGGAATCCTGATTTATGGCACGGCGCAGGTGGGGAACTCCAAGGGCATCCATCAAACAACAAACAAAGGGTGATCACCTGCCTGCAGAGATCTGGGCTGCGCTTGAGCAGAGCCAGAGACCCAGAGCACCTTTGCAAGCTCAGCTGGAACGTTCTGCTGAGCCTCCAGGACCGAGGAGCTGATTTATTCTTTATTTCCCTGCTCCCTTTCAGCCCGCAGCTCTGTGCGTTATTGAAAATGATCGGGGTATTGGCATCTCCTCTCCACAAAGATTTCCTTTACAGCTGCAAAGTGCTGCGTTAATGAAGATTGCAGGAATCTCCTTAACGCCCAGCTGAGTGGCACAAGAACAAACCTGAGATGGGGAAAAAGGTGCCCAGAAGTTCCTGTGAAGTGGAGATTTTGGATTCCGGATTCCTTCTGCCCCTCCCAGGGGCGTTTTCTCTCTGGGATGTGGCTGCTGGGTCAAGATGTTCAAGAAAGGCCAAACCAAAGCAACTTTCTCCTTTTTGATTTTTTTTTTTTTAATGGGGTTTCGATGCAGCTGCCTCAAACTTTAGGCTTGGAGTTTCCAGGAAATGCAGGCTCCAGACGTGGGATGTGGACCAGGCCTCTGTTCCTGGAATCACTGAAGTGCCCTGGTGTGCACAGAGCTTCATTTCTGTATTTATTCTGCTTTATCATTTATTCTGCAGCGGCGCTTAAAGGATGGATAACTTCAGCTTGAGCTGCACTCCACCAGTTCAGAAGAAGCTGCCTCACCCTGACATTTTATTTTTGTGGAATATTCTGCTTATTTCCATTTCCAAGTGCGCTGATTGAAGCCACAGCTGCTGCCCTTATTTCTACTTTTGCTCTCTCCCTCCCCATCTGAGCTGCGTTATAAACCGAGGACTCGATATTTTTATCTGAAGCACCAAACACAGACTCCGTGGCGTAGGCAAAAATCCATAATTAGTGGGGCTCGAGGCAGAAGTGGCTCTGTGTGCACCAGGAAGTGGCTGCGCTGACGTGGGCAGGCTCGGGAGGATGCTCTGCCACGTGAAAACTTTCCTGTGGAGCTGCCCAGCTCTGCCCCTCCGTGGGGTTTTTGTTTGGTTTGGGTTTTGTTTGGGTTTTTTTATTATTATTTTGATTTTCCTTGACAGCGTCGAACACAAAGAAATGACCTAAAAGGCTGTTGAAGAAAATGTATTTTTCATATATTTGCTCTCTGCCTTTGCAGCTCCGCTCCTTATTGTGAGCTGAGTCTGGCAAACACACGCTGGCGAGGGAATAAGGAATCTTCTGATGTGATGTGCTCAGATATTGATTTTTTTTTCTCTCTCTCTCTTAAAATTCTGTTTACAAATTCCTTTTGCTTTAATTATTTGTTTCCTCCTGAAGACAGTACAAAGCCAGCCTGCAGGAGGACCGAGTGCCGAGCCCTGTTCTTCAGGAGATGGAACCAATCCTGCTGCACTCTCCCAGCCTTTACCAGGCAGGGATTTCAAAACGTTGTCAGCGGTAACTGAGCCCCCAAACCTGAGGTACGGCAGGCTTTGGAGCTGGGATGGAGCGAACCCCGTGCAGCTGCTCGAGCCTGGACGGGGATGAGCCCTGAGCTCTGCTCTGGGCCGGGCCCCTGCTGGAAATGGAGTTTATTTCCAAAAGAAAGGGAAAGAACGCAAAAATGGCAATGTCTTGGGAGGAATTCCGCTGTGCTCACCTTCCACAAGCAGAATTCCTTGCAGGCATCCTGATGAAAACACAGCCCAGGTGGTTTTGCCTTGTGCTGTGGGGATCTCCACTCCTGAGCATCAGATCTCATGTTGTGCCTTTTCCTGCCCCGTTACTGCGGGGTTTGTGTGCCCCAGGAGTTCTGACACCCCAGATTCACTGCGGCTTTTCCCCTTTCCTCTTCCCCTCTGCCCATTGCAAAAAAAACACCACTAATTCCCAAAATCCTGTGCCCTGGCTGGATCCAAGGCCAGAGCCTGGCAGAGCTGCTGCTGTGTATGACCACAGTTCCTCCTCCAGCCGTGCCCCTTTCCTTCAGGTGCTGCCTTTGCTTCCCAGCCTCTCATTGATGGGATTTATCCAGAGCAGAGCAGTCGTGGTTTCACTTGAGCAGAGCCAGGATTTTTTGGCCTTGGACCCCTGTGGTGTGTCCTGATCAGGTGTGTAATAAAAATATTGATGTGCAATTAGCTGGGGAAGGGAAACCGATGCCGCTGGCAAGAAACAGAATTTTAGATCACAGCCCCCTGCAATATTGATAACAACAGCCCAGAACGGGGTGATGGGGCTAGGGGGCTTTTTCATCCTGTTCCTGGTCACAGGAATGCGTTTTTTAGGTGTTTGGGCCCAAATGTGCGAGTTTAAAGGGCAGAGCAATTTGGGGAGAGTGGAGAGGGGTAGGGGGGGCACAGGGCCACACTTGGGTGGCACAGCCTGGCCTCAGGGCCCCAGGGGGGTGGGTTGGGGCTGGTCCCAGGGGCTGGCAGGTCCCGCACTCCCTCAGTGCAGGGCGAGCCCCTGGGCGTGTCCCCATCCCTCGCACCTGCGCGTGTTCCCTCGCATCTGTGCGATCCCCGGCTCACCTGGGCGTGTCCCCGCACCCCGCACACCTGTACGTGTTCCCTCGCACCTGTGCGATCCCTGCCTCACCTGGGCATGTCCCCATCCCTCACACGTGTGTGAGCCCGCCTCACCTGGCTGTGTCCCCATCCCTCCCACGTGTGTGATCCCGCCCCACCTGGCTGTGTCCCCATCCCTCCCACGTGTGTGATCCCGCCCCACCTGGCTGTGTCCCCATCCCTCCCACGTGTGTGATCCCGCCCCACCTGGCTGTGTCCCCATCCCTCACACGTGTGTGATCCCGCCTCACCTGGGCGTGTCCCCTCACCCAGCACACCTGTGCGTGTTCCCTTGCACCTGTGAGATCCCTGCCTCACCTGGGCGTGTCCCCATCCCTCGCACCTGTGCGATCCCCGGCTCACCTGCGTGTGTCCCCTTACCCCACACACCTGGGCGTGTCCCCTCGCACCTCGGCGTGTTCCGGCTCACCTGGGTGCCCCTCCCCCGCCGCACCGGGGGTGGGGGGGGGTCTCTCGCGTGCGTCCCCCCCACCTGTGCGCGCGCCGCCGGCAGGACCCGCCCCGCGCTCCCCTAATTGGCTGCGGGGGGAGGGGCGGCTCATTAGTGATGCGGGCGCGCGCCGCGGCCCCGGAGTCGGCGGCGGCCGGAGCGGGGAGCGGAGCCCGCACCGCATCCACGGGAGCCGCATCCCCGGGAGCCCAGCGGCGAGACAGGGCAGGGGAGAGGAGCGTAGATAAACCACCCAAAAAACGGGCGAATTCTCGGGCTGGAGCTCGGCTCCGCATCCCCCGGCTCCGCATCCCCCGGCTCCGCATCCCCCGGCTCCATCCCCGGCGCTGCGGGCTCAGCATGGGCGGAGGAGCCCCGCGCCTGCACCGGCGGCTGCTGCTGCTGCTGGGGCTGTGCAGCTGGACGGCCGCGCTGCGAGGTAAGCGGGGCTCGTTCTGCCCTCCCCGGGGCGAGTGTGGGGCGCGGGGGTCCCACCGGTTGCTCCGGAGCGGGGGGAGCGCCGGAGGATCGCGGAGCGGGGATGAGGGAGCTGGAGTAGCGCGACGCGGGGGGGGGTGGTGGGGACCCCTCCGGGACAAACACCGCATCCCTCCTCCGGGAGGAACACCCGCACCGCCGCGGGGGCCGGAGGCGACGGCGCCGGGCTGCGCTGCGGGGTCCCGGGGTGGTCCCGGCGCTGGTCGCGGCCGTTCGGGTGCTCGGAGCGCAGCGCATCCCCCGCAGGCTGCGGTGTCGGGCAGGGAGCGCTCCGCGCTGTGCGGTGCCGCCGCAGCAGCACCCGCGGGCATCCCGCGGAGCCGGGGCTGGCTCGGGTCCCGGGCACCGCTCGGGCTGTCCCGGGATGGGCTTCGGGAGGCTCAGGGACCCCTCCGGGCAGCGCGGTCTCATCGCCTGTGAGCCAGCGCGGGTGCCTCTGGCTGATGTGCACACGCGGGTGGAGCTGTTTTCCATGTGCAAGGCGGGCGCTGGAGATGCTCCGAGTCCTTTTTTTTTTTTTTTTTTTGTAATTTTATTTAAGTTTTTCCTGGTAAGTCACCCGAGCGCAGTAACCTGTTCAGGGCACCCAGGCAGAGGATGCCACCAGCCCTCACCGCCCGGCGTCCCGCACCCCTCGGCGGGGCTGCGTGGGCTTCTCCGAGCGCTGGAAGTGCGGGAATGTGCGGGCGCGGGTTCCGTGCTCCCTTTCGGAGGAAGGCACCTGCTGCGATGAGGCAGGCTGTGTGCTTGGGCTCTGGAAGGTCCAGCGCAATCGGCTCGTCCCTGCGCCGCGGAGCAGCCAGACTTTGCGGCTGCTCTCGCTGGTTCCGCACCAGCCCCTCCGGGCAGCTCTCTCGTCACGCACCCGCTGTGTCTGCGCTTCCATTTTCCTCTGTATGGAATTTATGGGCTCTGGTCTCTGTATGGGAAACCATCCTCAGGTAGCCACGGGCTTGTGGCACCTCGCCACGGGTCCTGGAGCCTCCCTGGCCACCTCACCTGCCCGGACCTCTCCCTGAACGACGGCTCTAGCACAGGGAGAGCCGGGAGGCTTTTGTGTAACAGACAAGATGTGCCGTTTTGGGGGAGGAAAAGAACCCCACCAGTTTATAGGACAGTGGAATAAATGATGAGAGTAGAACAGAAAATAATATTTCCTTTTTTTTTTTTTAATACTCTGAACAAGAAGCCTCGGTGCTGCACAGGGATTCGCGTGTGCCTAAATCAGTGATGTGGGGTGCTCGGTGCCTTCTGTGCCCCCCACCGGGGAACCTTTGGCAGCTCCTGCTCTGGGGGATGTGTGGTCAGGAGCTGGAATTTCAGACCACGTAGCTGGAGGATGCTTCTGCTGCTGCCAAGTAACAAAATTTCAGCTCTTTAATTAGAACTCACCAGGTTGGACGTTTCAAATGCTGGGCTGAGGCAGAGTTTTGGGCATCGTTGTGAGGCAGAACAGTGATTTTTGGGCAGTTTGGTGGCGGTGCTGGTGCTGCCTGGCATTGTTGACTGGCAGCTCTGGCTGAAGCAGTTAAAGCTCAGCTACAACCTCGGAGCTGTGAGATTTTAGTTTATGAAGTTGTCTCAAAGCTGCCTCAGAGACAGATTGTGCTCAGGTTTCCGTTCTGAGCAGGGATTAAAGACAAATGGAACGGTTGTAGAAACCCCTGGCACGGCATTTTAAATCTGTTGGAATGAATATACATGGATAGCTCTGGGCTTTTGTTTTTACAGGAAAAAATTGCCCAGACGAGATGGTAATTGGAGGAGAGAGTCACTAATATTTATTATCTCACCGATGCCTCCAAACTAATTTTGAGTTGCACATCTCTGAATTAAGATGCCTCTGAACACGAGCGTTAATATTCCGCTGCATCTTGCTCACAAAGCCTAGAGCTGTGTCTTCCACGGTGTTCACAGCTCCGAGTGGATTTGGGGCTAAATGAGCATCTTTTGGGGATTCTCCTGTCCCCACAGCGTGGCTCTCACTGTGCCGCTCGGGCACCGCTGGCTTGATGATGATGAAATGCCCGGTGAAGCCACCTAATGGAATGGGGCGGCTCTGTGGGCAGGGAGCTGCTGGAGCAAGGATCTCTGAGCGTTCCTGTTGGTTTGTGGGGTTTTGAATTGCTTTTTTGCCGTCAGAAGCACCGATCAGCTGCCGATCCTGTTGGTTTGTGGGGTTTTGAATTGCTTTTTTGCCGTCAGAAGCACCGATCAGCTGCCGATCCTGTTGGTTTGTGGGGTTTTGAATTGCTTTTTTGCCGTCAGAAGCACCGATCAGCTGCCGCTCAGAGAGCTGCGTGTTTACAGTGGTGTCGTGCAGCAGGACAAACCGGGCTCTGGGGAAATGATGCTCGGTTTGGGTAAAAATAGCAACTTCTGCTGATGTGGAAATAAGTCTTGTGGTGAGGGCAGGGCCAGGGTGCGAGTTGTGTCCAGATCGTCCCTTTTGTCTTGCATTTAATTATGTAAATTAGATGAGCCCCCAATTACTTCATCATGAAGGGGCTGGGATTTCATTGTGTGCCTGAGGATTCGGCCGGGCCGTGCCCAGCGCGGGGCTGTGCAGGGGCCACCAGAGAGCAGCCCCCCGCGTTGGGGGCCGCCGGTGGTTGGCTGTGCCCAGCTCAGCTCCGCAGGGAGGTTTTGGGGGGCCCCATTTCCCACCCAGGGGCTGGGGGGTATTCCCGGTGCTCTGCCAGGCTGTGCCGGAGCCCCCGCGCGCAGCCCCCCGCGTTGGGGGCCGCCGGTGGTTGGCTGTGCCCAGCTCAGCTCCGCAGGGAGGTTTTGGGGGGCCCCATTTCCCACCCAGGGGCTGGGGGGTATTCCCGGTGCTCTGCCAGGCTGTGCCGGAGCCCCCGCGCGCAGCCCCCCGCGTTGGGGGCCGCCGGTGGTTGGCTGTGCCCAGCTCTGCTCCGCAGGGAGGTTTTGGGGTGCCCCATTTCCCACCCAGGGGCTGGGGGTTATTCCCGGTGCTCTGCCAGGCTGTGCCAGGCTCTCCGCTCCCACGGCCCGGGGACAGTGAAGGGTTTGGGGACATTCAGCAGCTCTGTGTGAGACACTGCTGCTGTGCCAGCCCTGGCTGAAGGCACAGGTGTCCCTGTATTGATTTATCTGCTCTCGAAGGGTTATCAATACCCCAGCTGGGGGTGGGCTTGGCCCAGGATAAACACAAATCCAGGCAGGACTTGGGTTTGTTGGAAGCTCTCCTGGCTTTGCTCGAGGCACTCCATCCAGATAATTCTGCAATTTATCTCGTTAGGACAAAGCGTTCATTAAAATAACAACCACATGCTCTGCTCTGCGCCGTCCTCCCACTCTCCTGCAGTGGCTCGTGTGGGCTTCTCCGTCAATATTGATATTATTTAGCTTTTTAACTTCCCAGGAAATGAACTTCCTTCCCTGCAGCTTTAGGAGCTGGCAGGGTCGGCTCCCCAGCTCCTCAGGATGAGCCAGGTGTGGTGTGGGAGGTGGAACGCGGCTGTCCCTGTCCTGTCCTAGGCAGGGACACTCAGGGTTTGGAACAACAATCGTTTTCTCAAAACCCTGGGGGATTTGGGGACTCTAAAGAACAGGATGGCAAAACTGGGTGTGCGTGATGCAGGAGTGCATGGTTTGGAATTGTTTTGCCGAGGCTTCTGTTCAGTCCTGTATCTTCTCTGCCGTCTTTGTCATGTGTTGTAACAGTTTGGGAGCGAATTCAGAGAATGTGGCAAAGCCTGACTTTGGGCAGGAATACGCTCCAGTTGTGGCTGCTTTAGAGCACCGATCCTTGGGTTTTAATTTGCTGGAGTGTGTTCCAAACACAAATAACGTGATTTATGCTAAGATGGAAAATTACAGAGCAAAGGAGGCCTCAGGGCCACTGGCTGTGTCTTTTCTGTATTTTTAGCCCTGCTTCTGGTTGAAGGTGGAGTCTGAGGGAAGGAGCAGAATGTTGACACCAGAGGCTGCTGTTTCAGAGGCTTTGGGATGCTGCTGGAGCAGATGGTCACATTCATCTGCCTCAAACAGAAAAATGGTTCATTTTCTATTTATACTTTTTAATAGTCTGGTTGTGCCACGTGGCCTTGGCTCAGGGCAGGAGCGTTGGTGAGTGTGGAGGGTTTGTGTCCCATCAGCTCTGGCTGGGCTCAATAAATCACATTTTGGAGCAGCCTGCAGGCAGGGGCTCAGAGGTGCCGATGCCGTGGAGGAGCCTGAGCACCCTGAATTTACCTGCAAAAGGTGATGAGCGTTTTCATCACCTTCCCCTCCCCACCCACCCTTTTGTGGCCTTTTGAGCCATTCCGAAATGTTCTTAATAAAGAGACTTTTATCAAGTCCAGTGACTTGCCCAATATTGTTTAGTGCAAATACTTTTAGGAATTTCCATGCAGGGAATTACACTTAATTACACTTAGACATCATCATTCCTAATGATTTTTTTTTCCTGGCTGTGGCTGCAGGTATTTTTTGCCTTTTTGTTTTCCTGTTTTCGTTTTTACATTTAAAAAATACAAATCTCAGTGAAGCCCTGATGCCCCGAGTTCATTCGGCTCCGTGCAGGTTCAAAGCCCTTCCCTCGGGAAGCTCAGCATGGCTGGAATTTCTCCATGGGGTAATTTTTGTGGGGGAATTTTCACGGGGGCTTCAGGAGGCAGGAGGGGCAGCAGAGAACTCCAATAAAATACGGAGTGTGTTCAGGGCTCCGTGTCGAGGACGAACAGGGACAATTGAACGGGGTTTTCCGGGCAGGAATGTGAGATTCCAGGTCTGCACCATCCCCACAGCTCCAGATCCAGCTCTGTCCTCCTGTGCCAAAACCAGGGAACTGGAGCGCCAGGGCAGGCTGGGCACCTGCGGGTGGTTAAAAGTGTCACATTCTCATTTTCTGGGTGGTTTTTTTTTCCGTAGAAAGTGTTTTTTGGATCTAAAACTTTCCTGCCTGTGGGAGGGCACGGCCAGACCCTGAACACAAACAGGGCAAACCTGGACATTTCCTATAAAACCACGGGCAGGGAGTCCCAAAATCCCCTCTGTGCTTCCCCCAGCCCCGCTAAACTGCACTCCAGGGAAGCAAACACGCTCTGTTAATGAACTCAGCCCTGGGTATAAATCCACAGCTGATCTGCAGCCCCACAGCTGTGCCTGGGCCTTTTCTGGTGACAGATGCTGCAGCTTGGCTGCGTCCTGGGCCGGGTTTCCAGCCCCTGAGGATCTGTGGGAAGCTGTTATCCCATGAAATATCCAGCTCAGCTTCCCATCCCCTGGAATTTCCTGCTGCTGATGTACTGGGAGGCGTTTACTGCTGCTGACAGCAGGTGGAATTTTGGTGTCTCTCAGGCTGGCTCTGAAGAACGCGGAGGGTTTGGGATGAAGCGTTGGGCAGCAGTTCCCGGCGCTCTGCCTGGCAGAGCCTGGCCTGGGGGATCAGTGATGGATCTCCCTCCTGCTCAGCTCTGTGTCCTCACCCAGGGCTTCCAGACCAAGTCCTGCCGGCTGTGATTCCCTCCGTGGGGATCTCGGAGCCAAGCGATTGTGAAAAAACAGAGATTTGCTGAAACAGAGTTATAAACCTGGGGTTTAATTCCTCCCCTGGGCAGCTGTGTGTTCTGGAGCCTTGGAGCCTCCAACAGCAATTTCCCTTGTGCAGAAAGAGTGCAAGGAGCTATCCAGGGATAAATACAGTGCAGAACCCCGTTATTTACCTTTATAGACTCTGGAAGCCTGATGGAATCAATGGGTCAAACCTGGGGACGAAGGGGAGCGACTTGGTGGACCTTCAGATGGGGAAACAGGAGGTGAGGTGGGAAACAGGAGGTGAGGTGGGAAACAGGAGGTGAGATGCTGGAGCTTTGTCTGATTTCTCTGCCTCTTGTTCTTTTCTGCTTTTGGTTGGGGTTTTGGAGCCCATCACAAAGCAGGAATAATGGATTACATTAGGCCTGGTATGGCTTACTTATAATAAACGTATTTATCCCCACGCCTCCTCTTGTCATCAGTCGAGCTTTATGGGATTTTTCCTAATTACGGAGGAAGAGATGAGGTTCCTAATTCTGTGAAATTAATGTAGTTCCCTGTAACTGAACAGTGGTGGCTGGTTAGAAGTGACAGCGAGTGAGTCCCTCCCAGTTGCCACCTGGCCCCACAGTTGGTGGCTGTGCTGAATTCCCAGAGGATTCCCATTAATTGCCACAGGAGCAGCAAAACTCCTCCTCTTCTCACTGCAATATAAAAAACGCAGGGCTTGTTTTGTGTCAAATGAGCTAGCCAAATAAAAGATGAATTTCAAGTATTTAATCTGTCAGCTTCGATGAACCTGGCAGGATTATCATTCCATTAGGGGGAATGGATTTCTCCCAAGGATAACTCTGCTACTTGACTTGCCTATTCCTGTGCAGATTGTTTTGGATCTAATTTCAGCTGCAATTTAAATATTCCTGCTCTGCTTTGATTGAGTCTCAGAGTCACTAATGTGGTGCCTGGCTGGTGCCGAGCTCCAGGACTCGCTGCAGTCCCTCCAAGGTCTCACCTTTAATTCTTCCTGAGGATTCGGGGGGGGTTGTTCATTTTGTGCCTTCAGTTGTGCTCAGCAGCCCGAGCCTGGGAGCTGCAGTGTCAGAAATGCTGTGCCAGCCTCTCCCGGCTTCTTTTCCGAGGAACAGCAGGTTGGAACAGCAGGAATAAAACCAGGATTACCCCTGGGAGGGGTGGCAGAGTAGTTTGTGAAATGAGTGGCAAAATTCCCATGGATGTGCCCCAGCCTAAGGAAAAGGCCCTGAAGTTTGGGATAATTTGGGGGGATAATTCTGTTTGAGAGTTGTCACAGCTTTGTCTGGCTCTTGGAGAGGACAGTGAGGTGTTAAAGCCCTTAAATTATTTGATGCCTTAAAGAAATAGAACAGGAATTTTTGTCTCATCTTTCCACTTCCCCAGACAAATCCTCTTTCCACCTCTCCTTCCTCTCTCTGTGGAGGAGGGAGAAGAGTCCACAGAGGAGAAACTTCCTGATTTTGGGCACAGCCTGGGCTGCAGCTTTTAGCTTAAGTAACTCCAATAATGCCCTCCCAGAGGCCTTGAGGTTTAACAATGAAAAGCCCTCCCTGAGGAAAGGCAGAGCACACGGTGATGGATTTCAGTCCCAGCAGACAAATCCCCACTCTCACATAAAATACTGGTTCTTTTCCCCCACGAAAATGGCACCACGGGGTGCTGCAGCATCCGTGAGACTCCATTAAGCTGCGGAGCGAAAATGAAAATGTTTGCAGTGGTCCTGACCCCCAGGGAGTCACAGTGAGGCACCATTCCTGATCAGTGGAGTTCTCTGGGCCTCTTCTGGGGGGGCTGATGCTCAAAAGGAGCAGTTCCAGCAGCCAGAGCAGAAAGGGATGGAAATGGAGGCTGCACCAGCCTCTCAGGGCTGTAATCACTCCCAAATTAGCACTGCAGAGCTGTGGCTCGTGATGGCAGACAGGATTCATGGCCGCGGAGCAGCACGGACCGTGAAAAGAACTGTGAGAGCTGCCTGGGTTCTGTGAGTAATTTAAGGACTTCCAGTTCCCAACATTTTTTAGTGCTTTTCTGTAGTTTTGCTGTTTCTGGCCACCAGGTTTTTTTGGCTGAATCCATTAAGTGCAGAAGTGGGCGCTGTAAGGGATGGATCCCAGTGCAGCAAACCCCGAGTGGTGCCCAGGGAGCCCCTGGCTCTCCCCCCAGCTGGCATGGGAGGCCGTGTCTGGAACCAGGTGTCATTCCCAGCAGCTGAATTTGCCATTCCCAGCAGCTGGATTCACCATTCCCAGCTGGATTCACCATTCTCAGTTGGATTTTGCCATTCCCAGCAGCTGGATTCACCATTCCCAGCTGGATTTGCCATTCCCAGTTGGATTTTGCCATTCCCAGCAGCTGGATTCACCATTCCCAGTTGGATTTTGCCATTCCCAGCAGCTGGATTCACCATTCCAAGCTGGATTTGCCATTCCCAGCAGCTGTATTTGCCATTCCCGGTTGGATTTTGCCATTCCCAGTTGGATTTGCCATTCCCAGCAGCTGGAGCTGCCCTGTGCCCTGGCTGTGAGGTCCAGCCCTGCTCTCTGCCACTCTCAGCCCTGAAGATGTGCAGGCTCTCAGGACAGCTTCCGTTTATCCAGAGGGCAGGAGGACGGCAGTGAATGGGGCTGAGGGGGCAGAAAAGCGATTTTCTCTCTTAGTTTTGAATGTGCTGCTGCTGAGATCTCTCTAAAGGTCCTCCAGCATTTGTGGGTGGAGGGAGGGCAGTGGTGGTGAGAGGTGAGGCTCTTTGTGCTGCCCAAATAACAATTATTTGTCTGGAAATGCAGCCTGGGGACATTTGCTGCTTCCCTGAGAGATTTGATTCAGGTAAAGACAAAATAAGAGTGAATGTTTTGGGGTTAGCTCAGAGCCCTGCTGCAGTGGTGGTGCTCAGGCAGCCCCCAGGGACAAAATCCCAGCAAGGATGAGCCTGGCAGGGCTGTTCCCAGCGGAATTCTGTGCTTTTGGGGTGGCAGCTGTGCTTACAGGGCCGGGGTGAGCCTGGCAGGGCTGTTCCCAGAGGAATTCTGTGCTTTTGGGGTGGCAGCTGTGCTTACAGGGACAGGGTGAGCCTGCCACGGTGGGGACAAACAACCCTGCATGGTTCTGTGGGTTCCACCTTCCCCACCTGGAAATCCTCCCATTGATCCTCAAAAGCAGCTCCACGTGGGGAAGCAGAAAAAGCTGCTCCCAGGAAACAGGAGTTTGGGTTATATTTTTGATGCTTGCTTTCTCTAAAACCCCACAGAGTGCCCACAGCTCACACAGAGGAGGTTTGGGGTTGTTTTATTTCACAGCCTTTGGAAGATCTGTATTTGCAATGCTTTATTGGAGGGATAAAATGTTTTCAGGGGATCCAAGCTGTTTTCCCTCCTGGGTGGGCAGGAAGGAGCTCCGTTAAGGCCGGAGTTATTTGTGTCATTTTGGGGGAGGACATCTCGCGTTTCCCTGTTCCTGCTGCCGTCCTTGGGGCTTTGAGCCCTGGCAGTGCCAGGGCGAGGAGCTCTGTGCCCACCCGAGCCCCGGCTCGGCACGGGGCACACCTGGCAGCCCCGGCGTCTCCGCCCCGTGAGGCAGAAAGGGAAGCGCTGCCTTGGACTCCGCTCCCGATGTGCGGGGCCGAGCTGGGATTGAACCGAGCAAGGGGATCCCGTGCTCTGAGCCGGCTCCGGGCGGGGCTGAGCCCCACGCAGGTGTGAGAGAAGCGACCCCCGAGGGCCGGGGCGAGCCAGGAGCCGCGGTGCTGGCGCTGCTCCAGACCCGTTCCCGCTGCCTTTCCCAGCTCCCCGTGGCTCCGGGATGGTGGGAGCACCTGCAGAGCCCCTCCGGAGCCTGCCTGCCCGGCAGGCTGCTGCAGATCCTGGGAAAGCCGTGCCTGGACCCGGGCAGGGCTGCAGGGCTGGGGTTTGCGGCCGGGGAGCGGCTCGGACCCTGCTCCAGCGGAGGATTCCCGGTGCGGGGGCGAGGAGGGCCGGGACCCCCTGGCACGGGGACGGGCAGTTCTCTGCAGCCGCCCCTCCTCAGAGGGCACCTCTGCCAGGGGGGCACGGGCGAGGGCCCTGGCCCGGGGAGTCCAGCACCTGGAGCAAACAACTTTCAGCAATCGTTAATGATATATTTGTGATGAGAGCACAATGAGCCGAGGGCCGTTTGCTGCCGGTTTTATATCAAGAAATATTTTGGATAATGCTGAAGTAGTAATCTAAAGGGCATTTCTGAAGAAAACTTCAGTTTGGGCTAGTGAGTGTGATGTTTTTTCCTTTTTTTCCCCCTGTAAATGAGTTGCAGACTGTATGCAATCACTCAAAACCCCTCAGCATCTCTCACCAGCATTTTTCTGATTTAACCAAGCCTTGTGGAAGTCTCCACTAGCTCTTGCACTGTGTCATGTTCAGCACCACGGAGCATTCCTTACTTCCTGCAGCTCCCAGGAGCATCCCCGAGCCTCAGATTGCCAATATTTTGAACAAAATGTAGTTGACATCCAAAAGCCTCCAGGTGGAAATGTTGTTTCGTGGTTTGTAGCTGTGTTTTTGTCCATCTCGTAGTGATTTTTGCCCCGGTTTAGGTGGCAGATTCGCTTCTCTTGCCTCTGTGGGATTAAGTTGGGTCTGAGTTTGGAAACAGGCGATAGTTAGAGGGTGAACGAGGGTGTGGAAACAAAATCTATAGAAATAAAATCTATAGAAATAAAATCTGTAGAAATAAAATCTATAGAAATAAAATCAACTCTCATCCTAGGAACGAGCACAGAACTTGTTCTAAACCTGAGCTGCTCTTGCCCTCTGGTTTCAAACCTCCTGGCCCTGCAGGCAGTGGGAGAACTCCTCTTTGTGGCTGCTGAAAATGCTCTGGGTGGTTTTCAGAGCACCCAGGAATGAATGAATTCCATGAATCCATGGAATTCCGCTGAAGCCTCTGCTGCTGCTGTGTCCTCAGTGAACCACAGCTCCAGAGGGTCCCAAGCCCTGTCCGGGTGTCACTGAGGGGGGTTCCCTGTGCTCCCGTCCCTGGATGCAGCAGTGCAGGGGCTGTGCAGGCAGCCCCAGCCCGGGCAGGATCCTGGCTGTGCTCCAGGGCTGCTGCTTTGGGAAGGAACTACGGAATCCAGTGGGGAAAGATGGATTTTGATCAGGGTGGCTGTTCCTGATCCGTGCCTGATTTCTGGCTGGGTGCTGCTCTGTGGCTCCAGGAGGCTGCAGCCCCTTTCAGTGCGGGTGTTTGTGGTGATGCTGATGCCGTTTGGTTTTTGCCTTTTTCCTTTTCTGTGTTCTCTGTGTTCTTTGCGCATACATTTGTGGCTCTGCAGCCTGTTCTATCAGTGGCTGGTTTTCCTAGTGCTTTTCCATGGCCTTTCCCTAGGCAGAAAGACAAAACAAATTCCAGAGCTCCAAGCCCCGGGGGTACAAGGCCCCAGTGCTGCCTTGGTTCTTCTGGGAACCAAGGCTGAGAACATCTCTTGGAAACATATTTTCATGGTCAAAGTACAGCTAGTTCCGAGGGGGAGACTCCAGAGAAGGGGCTTGACCTGGGGGGCAATTGCGTCACCACATGTCCTCCTAATTGGTGCTTTTTATCAATTATGCTGATTTCCTAAAACCTGTAAAAATGTACTCACCTATGAGGGGGGAGGGGTGGGCTTTTGTGGACATCTTTCCATAACTGCCCCTGAAGGCCTTCAAATAAAAATCCTCTTTTACCTTACCTCCTTACTGAAATGATCTCGAGTTGCATTTCCAGGTTAGGAAAAAGGCAGCAATGCAGCTGCCCCGGGTGCTGCCTTGGTGGGGTTGAACACTTTGAAAGCAGAGGAGTTTGTTCTGCCTTGGAGCACTGCCTGCCTGAGCTGGCTCGGATCGCAAACAGCGCCGATCCAAGGGCTGAGCTGTGTTCAGCTGCGTGAAAGCCTCTGTGGGCTCGGGAGTGGTGAAAGCTTTGTCCTTGGCACGGGTTAATGAAGATTTGGGCGGCAGGTCCGGGGCTGAGCTGCGTTTGTGAAATCGGGTTTGACCTCTGGGCTGCGGTTAAAGGGGTTCTGCTGGAGATCAGCGAATCTCCGGGGCCGTCCCTGCCGGGGGAGCCTCCCCTGGGGTGCCGATGCCTTGGAGAGGCTGCCCCGGCGCAGAGGCTGGGCAGAGTTCAGGATAAAGGGCAGGGATTTATGGAAAGGCCTTCCCAGGGCTCACCTTGGGCAGTGCAGGAGTCTCGCAGAGACTGCACCCAGGATGGACACAGCCACACGTTTTTGGGACAGATAGCAGTTCTGTCCATCAGAGGTTAATTGTGCAATTCCAGCTTCAGGCAGTGCAGTCCCATTCTCTCAGTCTGCTCCCCCCAACTCACTTTTGTTTCCATTTCTCGGGGCCTGAGACAGTGAGGTGTCCTTGATTCTCAGGCCTGGAGAGGAATTGTTGTGTCTGACCAAAATGGGAAAAGCAGTTGCTCACACTCTGTATGGAGCTCAGAGTTACACACTAAAGAACTGCAGGATTACAAATATATGAAAATATAAAAGCTCAAACCCTAAGGCATCAGTGTGGCACTGCCGCTCCCCGGGAACGGGGCTTAGATAAGGGGGACACTGGGACAAGGTGACTGTGGAGAGTCCTTTGGTTATGTCAGGGATCTTTAAGACTTTAATTCGGGAATTTGGGAGGCCCTCTTGGTGGTCCTCAGACACAGCCTTGACCATCCTTGGGGTTTTTTGGCGTTTGGTTTGGGGTGGTTTTTTTTGTTGTTTTGGTTTGGTTTTTTGGGTTGACTGGGGATCTGCCGGAGCCCCTGTTAGAAGGTTCTGCAGGTGGGGAGCTCTGTCACCTCCCTGCACCTTCCCTACCCCCGGCTCAGCAGCCAGAGGGGAATTTCACGGATATTCCAGCAATTCTTCCTTTGCTGTGTGTGAGGCATCCAAAAAGGTTCGGTTTTCACGAGTGACACGGGACAGGAATAAGAATGAAATTAATCCAGTTCATAATTTGATCATTTGCAGTCTGACTTTTCCACAGCTTCGTGTTTGTTTTCAAACAACAGAGCAGCTGCTGGGTGCAGGGAAATGTAAACTTTGTTATTTGAGCAGTGTCAGGTAAACTCAGGTTCTACCAAATATTCCTTTAACTGGGGGAACTTTGGATCTCGCTCCCAGCTTCTGTCAGGGAGGTTTCCTGAGTGCTGCAAAGCCTCCGCTGCAGACACCTCGAGCAGGATTTGGGAGGATTATTGTTGTGAGATTTCTTTAAGATGGGATTATTTAGCAAAGGTTTTTTTCTCCTCTGTAAAATTACACAGTAAGTGATTGGAATTATTGGGGTTTTTTTAAGTAAACAGACCCAACGTGTCTTTTGTTCTGTTTTGACTTATCTCAGCCCCAGGGAGTCCAACAGAAATCGTATTTTGCCAGGATTAATTCTGCACGTGAAGGCGAGCAGAGTCGATGCCCTGAGTCGATGCCTTTCACCTGGGAGTGTTGCTATCAGACACTTCGGTGTCAGCCTGGCCCTGGCAGATAAAAGCCCCAGTGCTGCTCCTCCAAACCTGGAGCAGTTCTGAGCACTCATAAATTCGTGCTTATCAGGAGTGCAAATACCTTGTCTCAGTGTCTGTCTTCGGAAAGGAAACTTCAAAGAATATCTTTGTCTTACGGCTTCTCCGGCTTCTCCAAAGGCATGAAAAGCACTTTCTGGAGCCTTGAGTCACTGCCTGCCCTCCAATCTGCCTTGACAAGTGTTTAATGGCATTATCGGCACCCGGGCCGGGGCTGAGTGCTGGGCAGTGCCACGGGACTTCAGGGAGCTCATCCTGCCTGGAGAGCAGCTGGATTTAGGGCTGAGCTCCTCTGAGACGTCTCCTGGGGCCGGCGGGTGTGGGAGGCCAGAGCTGAGGAGAGGATGGAATAAAAGGGTGCTGAGGGTGGAGAGTCGGGGTGGCCGCCCTGGGAAAGGCGGCGGTTCCCCACCCAGGAGCACCGATCCCGTTCCTAATCCCCATTTTCCTGTGCACATTGAGCCTCTGCTCTCCTCACTCCCAGCTTTTGGGAAAGGATTGCGATGTTTGAGAGATGGGGGGAAAAAAAGCTTGTAGCTCCCTAAAATGTTATTATTGAAATCATTCCCCCTCTTGGACAGCGGCTTTAGGTCTGGCTTGGAGTGTTGGGAATAAAACACTCAATGATCCTTTTGGGGGCATTCAGAGAGGGCTGGGATCTACAATCCCACAGTGTTAGAATGGGGTTTTATTTCAGCTTTTGATTAAATAGCCTTAAATCAGCGAACATCTGTAAGTGGGTATCACTTGGTGTAAAACAAAATAAAACCAGTTAAAAACCCCCTGGTGAACGTCCCTGGGTGTTCCCATGGCTGAAACGGGGAAGGAAGGCAGAGGATGAGCTAAAGGATTTTCCTCCTCTCTCCAATAACCAGCCCCGTCCATACCGTCATTAAAGGGGTGTGATGTTCGTGCTTGCAGCTCCCTTGGTCTCTCCTCCCAGAAGCAGAGCATGTTTATGGGCTTGGAGGGATTGCTCCTGAGGGGGTCTGCTTCACAAAGCCCCAAAATCCAGGGAAATCCTGAGACTGGCAGGGAAAATTGCCCCAGACCCAAGTCTGCTGCTGGAGGCTCCGCAGAGATTGGCTTTGATGCTCCCTGTGTCCTGCCGACAACAAACCCAAACTTGCTGCTGTGTCAGTTGGGACACAAATCCAGGAGGAAACAACCCAAAAAGGGCGTCTCTCTCTCTCTCTCCTGCCTGCCAGGCAAGCAGGCCCTGGCAGCACCTCCCCCACGGGGTCGGGAAAATAATTTCTCAAGTGCAAGCGAATAAAACCCATTTATTTAACAAACAGAGTCCCTCGCTGTCACGGGAAAAAAGGATATTGAAACCCCCTCCCTGTCCCCTAAAAGAGGACTGTGGATTTTAGAGTTCTTTCTGTAGGTAAAACCTGCAGGCCTGAGCTGGGCCGGGCCAGGCAGGGTCCGACGATCCCCCTTGGAGGGTCCGGCCGAGCAGGGCCGGAGATGGGAGCTGGTCTGGGATGAAAAGCAAGCCAAAAACAGCCCAAAAAGGAACAGAAGCCGCTGAGGCAGATCACAGTCCCTTCTCTGCTGAAAGCCGAAGAGACTCGAGAGCAGAAGTCCTCTAACCGACAAAATGTTTTCAGAATCGGGAGAGAAAAGAATGCAAACATTCTAGTTGCAAGGTCAAGCTGGCCGCTTTGGAGAGTTCTCTCGGCTTCTCTCTCCCCTTTGCAATTTAAAGGTACACTAGAGATCAAGCAGGCGATGAGGAATACAGCATGGTCATAGAATCACCCCAAGACAGCTCCTTCCCAGTTCCTCCTTTGCCCGCTGTAAACTCGGTTTTTAGCCACCGCCTGCAGGATTCCAGCTGTGACAGCAGGCTCCGTGCTGGGCAGGGAGCGGGGGCTCTGCCTGCCAGCACCAGCCCCTCTCCTGGTTCTCTTCTCCCCCAGGGCTGGCACCGACGTCTGCAGGCCCACAGGAATAAAAATCTGCCGCCGTGCAGACAGGTTCCATTCGTTTTCTAACGGCTTCATCTGTGTCAAGGAAGGTAAAATGGATCAACCCCTGAATGAGAGGGACTTTTTAAATAATAAAACCTCGGCACAGCCTCCCTGCGTTATCCTCCAGACCGAGGGGCTGGGATGCTGCAGCGCATCTTGAAAGGACCATTTTTAGTTGAACAGCTTAAATTGCGTTCAAATTAAAGTGCAAAAACAACCTCTCCTCAATTACAGCTGCAGCATGTGACTCCTCAGGCCTGTTTACTAATTTTTTAAATCCTGCTGAAGTTCGAGCTGAGGATGTCAGAGGCTTTTCTGTTGTAGATTTGGTGAGAAGCAATTAGTCTTGGAGAGCTGGGCCCGGCAGCTGCTGATGTCACAGGCTCAGCTGGGAACAAAAGGGACTTTTTGGGAGCGTTTGAGCAGAATTTTATCTAAAACTGGTGGATTAACACAACAAATGGAGCCGTGGACTGTTCCCCACTCGGTTTGCAGGGAAAGTGCTGAACGTGCAGAGATTTGCATCCGTATTTTCCTCCCTTCCCTGCCCTGAGCTGCAGGCCCAGGTCAGACCACGGGAGGAGGTCGGGAATGAAGTTTGGTTATCCCCAGGAGGCTTTGCCAGATGAAAAGCAGAACTTTATTTACAGAATGCTGCACAGACAGCAATCCTCTGTGGTTAATTAGACTTTAGATAATTGGCACAATAGTGCTGCTTCACCTGGAGGTGGTGGAGCTTGGGGTTTTCTTTTTTTGCACACCCTCAGAATAATAAATAAATAAATACAATCAGCTGCAGGCTCCTTCCATCAGCAGCTGATTGACTGCAGGATGGATTTCTGGGCTCTCAGTGCAGACAATTAACACACTCAAGGCTGGGAGGAACTGCTCAGGGAGCTAAACCTGAGTCATCTTCTGTTTAATTAGCCCCAGAAATTTAATTTCATACTTTTTGTGGAAAAAACCAAAAAACCAAAAAAACCCCAAACAAACAAAAAAAAACCCAAAAAAACCAACCAACCAACCAAACAAAAAAACCCATAAAAAACCCCAAACCAAAACCCACATCCAAAAACCCAAAAGCTTTGGGGTGAGCAGACCCCATCCTTCCCCACCCCAACAGATGAGAGCACCTCAGTGCTGTGCTCTGAATTCCAGCCAGCACTGATTTGCTGCCAGAGACACAAACTGTGGGGATGTGGGGGAAAAGCATCAGGAATCTTTATTTGGACTGTTCCAGGCCATGTTCCTGGTCGAGCTGCCCATTCCCAGAGCTCTCCTGAAATCCCTCAAACCAGATTTTCTGTCCTGGCTGCAGGAGCAGGCCGTGTGTTCGCAGGGTCTGCCCTACGCTGCAATGGCATTAGGGGATTTGGGGGAACGGGGCATCTCCTCTTTCCTTGCTGGGTGAGCTGGACACGTGTGGCTGGGATTTATAACCACCAAAATCCCCAAAACTCCCAGTGCTCTGGGAGAGGAGTTCCTGGCCACAGCCCTGGGAATGAAGGAACCTTGGGGCTGGAGGACCCTGGTGTGTGACTTCCCCCGGAGGACTCTGCTTTCCCTCAGGGTGAGCCCCCAAAGGTGTTCCCCAGAACCCTCCTGGGGCTGGCAGCAAATCCCCGGGGACTCTGGAACGGGATAACTTGGCAGGAAAAAGCCCACCAAAGGGAATGTGGGATGGGTTGGAGGCTCTGCTGCTCAGGACACAGGGAGGCTGCGAGCAGCACAGGGAGCTTTTCGTGTGGGTTTATGGACTCATTGGGAACATCAGCGGTGCTGCTACCCGAGCTCCCGCGCTCCCCGAGTGCCCAGCCAGGCCCGTGGGTGACGGGACGTGGTTCAGTGCTGGATCTCTGAGGCACCAACTGGCATTTTCCCCTGGGAAGGGCTCCAGGTCAGGCAGGAAGGGAAGAGCAGCGAGCCTGGCCCCAGCAGAGAGCTCCAGAGGAGTCCGCTAACAGAGCATTGTTCTGCTGGGCTTTTTTCCCTTTAAAGAGAGATTTAATTGCATGTGAATTAAGGTTTTTTCCGCCGGATTACTGCTGTCAGCGGATTTCATAAACCACGACCTCTGCCCTGCACCCCCTCCCCGAGGCTGGCACAAACCCCAGGCTGCTTAACCATGACATAATTGTCACTGTCCCTGCGCTGTGACTGCCTCTGGCACTGCTGCCACTTGGAAATGTCACACGCTGCCACCACAGGCCCCGCATCATCTCAGGATCTCCACAGGATGGGCTCTGCTTGCTGAAAACCCTTCAGAGCCTCGTGTGCCTGTGCATCAGCGCCTAAACCCCCTCTGAGGCGGCTCCAGAGCTCAGAGTCCTTCAAAAAGAATTCAGAATGGGCCCTCTCCTCATAAACAATTAGAAATAAAAATCTTCCAAGTGCTCTGGAGTTGGCAATAATCCCATTTCCACGTGACTCGGGGTGGGACGGTGACAACCCACGGGGACAGCCAAGGAGCGAGAGAGGCGAGAGTTCTGCAGAGGCGAGAAAACCCACTTGGAATTTTATCTTTTCCCCCTTTATTTCTTGTTCTGTCAGAGGATTGGGTCAAAGCTGGTGCTTTGCTGCTGTTCCCCTGGCAGCTTCCCTTCTGCCCAGCTGCCCACAGGAGTTTTTGGGGTTTTATGACAACGTTTTGGGTGTGGTGGCAGTGCCTCTCTAGAAGTCAATGATGAGGAGACCTTTTCAGGTTTCTATTCTGGCTGGGCCAGGATGGCTGGATCTCCCTCTCTGCCCCCTCTGCCTCCCCAGGCCTTTTGCTCAGGAATGTTTGCTCCTTTCTGGTTTTTCTGCTCCTGGAAATTTTCCTTTCAGGTTGATTTTTTGCAGTGTTTCCTTTGCTGTCCAGCTCTGATAAAAGTGTCCTTCCAGTCCTCCTGTGCCACCTTGGACACTCTGGGGATGGAAATGTCACAGCTCCTGTGCCGTGTTCCCATTCCCTTTCTTTGTCTTCTCTTTCTTTTTCCTTGCTTTTTAACTCCGTTTTTTCCCCCCCCACCTCCACTCATGGCTTTTTCCCTCCTCTTTTCAAGTGGCATTTTCAGAGTATCCCTAAAATTAATCAGTGCCAAAAAGGCCACTTTACAGGGTGGGTTTGCTTATGGGTGCAGAAGGGATGCACTGTCAGGGGGTTGAAGCTTTGGGTTGAAAGGCAGCGGGTTTGGGTCTGAGTTTATAAACTTTAACAGTGACCTGAGGCTGTGCCTCGATGAATCTGAACCAGGTGAATCTCCCTGGTGTGTTGCACTGCTCAGCCCTGGGATAAATCTGCCTTTCCAGGGCTGTTTCAGGGAGCTGCTGCGAATGCCAAAGGTTGTGTTTGAATGAGTGTCCAGTTAAAATGTTTTATCGGCGCTGGTGGCCACGGCGGCGTTTCTGCAAGCTCTGGCAAACACAGGCAGCGCTGGGGTTTGCTCTTTGTTTAACCTGGAGGGCGTCCTGAGGAATCCACAGTCAGCGTCTCGGGGAAGCTCTGGCAGTAAAATGTTCCGAAAATGGGGAATTTGGCGATTTATGGCAATATTTTCATAGGGCGTTTGTCAGGTTTACCTCGTGGCAGGCCGAGTGTTTGAGTTATCAATGGAAGCGGTGCCAGGGTTGATTTTTGTGCTGATGGGCTGTAAAATCTCCCTTTGCTGAGGCACAGAAAGCCTCTGCAAACAGGAGTCTCCAGCCCTGGTGTCCAGGTGGTTCTTAGGCTAAAGCTCCTGGGCCGGAGCAGAGGAATTATTTATGGTCAGAGGGAACAAAACCTTTCCTTACCCATTCCCAGGCTCAGCGTGGGATTGTCGGGCTGCATGTGCAGGGCCAGGAGCTGGGCTCTGCTCCCGGGGGTCCCTCAGCTCAGGACATCCCACGATAAAATCCCACCTTGGAATATCGGTCCCGTTGAGACATTTCCGTTCTGGTTTCAGGCCGTGCCGGCACTGCTGCTCCCAGGAATCCTTTCCGAGCAGGGCTGGGCTTTCCTCGGGAGGAGCAGGAGAGGCTTTCAGTGGCTGCAGTGAGCACTCAGGTGAAGCCCCTCAGCAGACGCCGGTCCTTTCCCAGAGGGACAGACCCCGGTCCTTTCCCAGAGGGACAGACCCCGGTGTGGATGCTGAAATGCTGTT
>VWPU01008478.1:57251-72664 GCA_013398955.1 Callaeas wilsoni
ATCTGGTATCACCTCGTGTACATTATATTAGGAAAAAACATTTCTAAGTGGGTGTCTGAGACTGTGACCAATCACCCTAGGAGAAGTGTGAGCACTGTTCAATGGCTTTATGGAACTAGAATATATAAATGGGATTGTAAATTTAATAAATAATTCATTCCTCGCTCTGACTCCTGCCTCGCTGCATCTGTGAACCCCTGCTTGGAAGCCCACACCCCGGTCCTTTCCCAGAGGGACAGACCCCGTCCCATTTCCCGATTCTGGAGTTACGAGGAAGAGGAAAGGCAGTCACAGCCCGGGCTGGACGCGCAGGGGCTGGAACCACCCAGGGCTCGTAGAGCTGCAGGTCCAGAGCTCGGGAGCAGCCTCAGGGCTTTGCCAGGGCTCCGTGGCTCTTCCTGCAGCACTTCCAGTGGGGCTGGATCTGGAATTGTGTGCAGGCTGTGCCGGGAAAGGCACGAAGGAAGGCCGTCCCTGTTCCTCACCCGCGATCGGGCAGTGGAGGCCCTGGCGGCTCCTGGGCTGCTGCATGTGGTGGAGCTGGGCCGGGCAGGCTGAGCCACTGAGCTGGAGGGGACCCTGACAGGCCCGCGGAGTGCTGAGGCTCGAGGTTTTGAGGGTTTTTTTGCTGTTTTACATAAAAGGGGAATGAAGGGATAAAGGCGTTTAACAATCCCTGAGAAGGGCAGGCTGTGTCCTGCAGCAGAACGTTCCCTGGGGATGAGCTCAGCGTTGGGCCCAGCCCTGAAAATCCCAACTCCTGCAGCTGCTCTGGCCTTGAACTTGTGGGAACTTCTCGGTTGGTTTGGACGGTCGGGATGGCTACAGAGGAGAGATCTCCGAGGTTGGGTCTCAGAGTGTGGAGTTTATTTATGAAGGGTGTGGGTACAGTGGCCCTGCTTGGAGCTGCCAGCCGCAGCTCGGAGCAGGCCAGAAAAGTGAGAGAGCAAGAGAAGCAAAGGTAAGAGCAAGAGAGAGTAAGGGCAAGGGGAAGTAGAGGAAGAATGAAAAGGAGAGGGAACAGAGAGAAAAGAGCGCGAGGTTCTCATTTATAATACAATAAATCTTCTTCTGTGTTGACTATTCTAATTTCCATTAACCAATCTAGTCCAAGATACAAATCCTATAGCATTTCCATACAGCCTATAAGAATTGTTCCATTACCATGCTGCGTTACATTTTAAACTCCAGAAACTCCTCTCTGGACCCCTGCTGCCAAGCCAGTAGGGTCTGCTCTGACCCTTGGAGCTGTCTGCAGGCAGAGGGGATTGTTCAACAGAGAGGGGATTACCTTCTGCCGGCCATCCCATTGTTTTCCAGTTGTTCAGTAACTAAGGCTGGGTATCCCAAAGCTTGCTTTCATTTCAATCTCACTTACAGTTTCCATATTCTCAGCATCTTTTGCCAGGCAATCATATTTATGAGGCTTTCCTGTTTCATCTTCCCCAACAGAACTCTTGGTTTTGTTGTTATTTTTTCTCTCTGTCTCCATGTTCCCATTCAAAGCAGTGATGTTGTGGGAGGAACGAGGAGGATGAACACAGCTCTGAATGCAGAACTAATTATTGTCCTTAGAGGAGATAAAAAGGAAAATCGAGTGCTTGTCCAGGCCCCTTTTATCTGTACCAGGAGCCAATTACTTAATTCAAGATGAAATTGAGTCTGGGCAGCAGCAGAACAGTGAAAAGCTGCCCTGGTAGCATCTGGTCCGAAAACTCACCTCTGGATCTGGATCCATTTCCTCCTCATTACTCTGAGAGGATATTTGGCACGTACAAATTAAAACCAATTAAAACACTTGTTGACCTCCTAAATTGTTATTTATTCATAACAATTTAAATTGCTGTCGCTTGTAATTTAACTAATAATTTCATTTTAAATACTTGAAATAATCATGGAACTTAATTTAAAGCTGAATAATGTCTGTAGGAATAAATTGCATGAAACAGTGGTTTCATCAATAATATGTGAAAAGTCAATCAATATTTAGGTTTCAGAGCTCTGTTAATGGATGGTGATATTAAAAAAAAATAACAACCCTCTTGAAGAACTGAGATTTCCTCCTGGTCTGCAGCCCTGTGACAGAGCTCTGGCAGGGAAGCTCTGTCAGAAGCCTGGAAACAAAGTCCTTGATTTTACATCTTTGAGGCACAAAAGCATCTTCAATATGAAAGGATCAAATAAGGGAGAAATTCCAGAGGCAGTGGGAAAGAATTTGCCGATAAAAATGCACCTCGTGGAGGGTTTGTGTTTCTAACCCAGCGTGGATTTCGCTGGAGCCCCCTCGGTGCATCCCAGGGCGGGCTCTGAGGGAGCAGCAGGGCTGGGGTGGGCAAGGAGGGAATCACAAACTGCATTTTTTCCCTGTTCCACCTGGATTTTGAGAAAGGTGAGGTGGGAAGTGACAGAAGCGGTGGCTGTGGCACTGAGGTGCTTTGGAGGGGGCTGAGTTTGTCACACCTGTGCAGCATCAGCAGCTCCTGCTTTTTCCTTTTGTGATTTGTGGAAACTCTCGGTCTCGCCCCTTTTCCAGGAGAGTTAACTGGAAGCCAAGACCTTCTGGGAACCATGGAATGCTGGTTTGCAGTCAGCTGTGAAAATCTAATGTCTGTAAAATGGTGTCGGGGGGTGGGATCCTTAACTGGTTCCATAAAGCTGCCGTCCAGTTTATCCCTTTCTGTCAGGGTCCAGAACCAGCCCTTCCGGAGGTGTTGCTGTGAAATCGGAGTGGAATTCCCGTGGGAGCCGGAGCGTGGCAGGGGTGAGAAGGCGGCGACCAGTCCAGGCAGGAATTTTGCGGAAGGCTCAGCCCCCAAACCGGGCAGGGCTCTGCAGTGCCCCTCCAGTGAAGCCAAGCAAGGATGGAATTGTGGCCTGGGGTCCCCGGGGTGACAGAGGCTGTGCAGAGAGGAGGGTGCTTCCCCCCAAACTGCCGAAATCCCTGGACTGCTCTCGGATGTCTTCCAAGGAAATACCATGGGATAACGATCTTCGTTTTCCTGCTCGCCAGGCTGGGTTTGCTCCTGGCAAAGCCTGGTGGCAGCAGCTGGGTTTGTGCTTCCCCACCGAGGCCATCCCCCTTTTTGGTGTGTTTTTTATTTTTCTGTAAAACACCTTGCATGTTTGCATTCCTACCATTACTGTCTCCCTGCTGTCCCTGGGGTTTCCCTGTCCTTGTGCTCTGTTGTGGCTGCAGCGGAGCTTTTCCCTTCCCTTTGTCCCCACCGAAAGTGAATTATCAGGTCAGCGCCGCAGCCCGTGAGAAATGGCCTGGAAAACAACTTAAAGAGCAGATCAGCTGAGTTTATTTGATGCATTTGGATTCCTGAATACATCCCGGAGGAATTGCTCTTACCTGGGTCAGGGGTTTCTCAGCAAGCAGCGATTTCCAGTTCATTTAAACCCTTGGCTTTGCCTCCTGCAGCAGTCACTTGTTTGTGGTGAGGAGATCGGAGTCTGCTTGAGGTGCCTCTCGATTTTTGAGTGTCTGTTCCTGCCTTTGTCCCTCTGCCAATTGTCCAGGCCAGAAGCAGAGAGCAAACGGAGAGGGATAATTCCATATACACAGGGATTTGGGAAGTCTGGTTCAGTGACTGGAGAGCCCAGTAATCCACGTGCTCCAGATAAAGCTGCTTTTTTTTTTTTTCTTCTATAATTGGAATACAACTGAAATCTCTCTGCCTCTCTCTCCCGGGTCATCAGGTCCCTGGGGTGCAGTGACAGATTTTACTCCTGATGTCCTGGCACAGGCGTTTTGGCACGGGCTGGGTGTTGCTATGATGTTCCTGCCCCTCCTATCCCAAATGTCCAAGGTTTTAACCTCGGGTTCTCTGTGCATCCTCTGCTGGTGACCCCTCAGCGCTGATTACCCAGCATTGTCACCTGGATGTCACCTGTAAAACTGGGGCTGGCTGAAGGGGAAGTTGAAGGACAGGTACACACAAATCCAACCACAATTCCAAGGTGCTTGGGATGAACTTGCAGTGGTTTGATGCACAATGACCAAAAGCATCCCTGGCTGCCAGGCTGGCAGCAGACAGAGCTCAGCTGGAGTGGAGTTCATGAAGGAAGAGCTAGTTTAGTGCTCAGGCAGCAAATCTGGGCTGAAATTCCAGCGAGGTGAAAATCCCCAACCCGTGGCCCTGAGGAGGATGCAGGACTCGGGCTGTGAGACCACGGGGCTGAGCAGCTCCCCAGCTCCCGAACGCTGGGAGGGTTTTGGTGCTCTAAACCAGGAGCTGCCGTGTGGTTATTGCACCATGGTCAGTGCACCTCCCCAGCCCTGTGGTTATCAAACCTCCCCTTCCCAGCCCCGTGGTTATCAAACCTCCCCAGCCCCGTGGTCACTGCACTTCCCCAGCCCTGTGGTTATTGCCTATCCCCAGCCCCGTGGTCACTGCACCTCCCCAGCCCCGTGGTTATCAAATCTCCCCTCCCCAGCCCCGTGGTCACTGCATCTCCCCAGCCCTGTGGCTATTGCCTCTCCCCAGCCCCGTGGTTATCAAATCTCCCCTCCCCAGCCCCGTGGTCACTGCACTTCCCCAGCCCTGTGGTTATTGCCTATCCCCAGCCCCGTGGTCACTGCACCTCCCCAGCCCCGTGGGCTCCTGACCGCTCATTCCTTGCGCCAGGTGAGAGCCCTGTGCTCAGGTAACGCTGCTGTGGCACCGCACCGGCTGTTTCCTGCTGCACTGAGCAGCAGCCCTGGAATACCAATGATATTTATGAGGAGTTGGGAGCTCTTCCCCCGACACCTCGGGGACGACGGCGCCGCAGCACCGGGTTCTTTGTAAACTCTTTAATGGCAACAATTTTCTAAATCAAAGCAATCTGCACTTCCCCATTTACAATTTCATTTCCAAGCGCTAAAGCCTCATAAAAGGGTTTACAACACGGAATCTTTGGCTGCTGTGAAGTTATCCAGCAGTGGTGCAATGGCATTATCTTCAGTGGAGTATTTTATCTTTAAAATTATAAGGATTTGTTCTGCTCTCTTTTATGCAGAAATAGAATGCTAACAGATGCAAAGTTTATTTTTAAACTTGGCTAGGGGCTGAAAAAGCACATTTAGTGGAGGTGTCATTTGGTGCTCTGAATATATTTTAGACTTTAATAGTAAAATGTTTCAAAAAATTCCAGAGCTGATCCTTTCTGTGGTGGGAGGTGACACTGACAGTGGACATAGAGAGTTCCGCCTCACGTTCCCTTCCAGGGCTGTCCTTTCCTGCCTGGATATTGCTGGAGAATCAGGTTATTATTAATTATTGCTATTATTATTAATGAATAGGAGAGGTGTGAATGGAGCCGTCCCCTCCTGGCTGCCCTCGAGGCACTGCCTCAAGACGTGCTGCTCTGGGTGTTCTCAGATGGGATTTTTGGCAGGAAAGAAGCACTTTGGGGGCCCCACCTGGGATTATTTCCCTGGATTTGTGCTGCCAGGGCTGTTCCCCTTTCCAGTGTTCCCATTCCCGCAGAGCCGCTTCCACAATCTCACTGCCAAAAAAGCTTTTACTTGAGCTGAAATCTCCTTTCAGGAGAACTTGCTGCTTTCTCTGGGGAAGAGGCTGCACGGCGGGCTCCTGCTGCCAGCCGCCTGCCCTGCTGGCACGGGAAGCACGGGGAATCCTCTCCAGCCGCCCCTGGCATCTCCCAGAGCTCCGAGGGGGTTTGTGCCCGGGGGAGTCGCTTCTCCCCGTTCGCGGGAGCACGGGAATTCGGGTGCCACGGCAGCCCCTGCTGCCCGTCCCTGCCAGGCTGCGTGAGCCTCGGATCCAGGTGTCACAGGTGTCACAGGGGTCACAGGTGTCACAGGTATCACAGGTGTCACAGTTATCACAGGTGTCACAAGTGTCACAGGTGTCACAGTTATCACAGGTGTCACAGGGGTCACAGGGGTCACAGTTATCACAGGTGTCACAGGTATCACAGGTGTCACAGGTGTCACAGGTGTCACAGGTATCACAGGGGTCACAGGTGTCACCTTAGCACAGGCAAGGGAAGATTTGTGTCTTCACCCGTCGCCAGCGCGGCTGCTCCCTCCTCCCCACAGCTCGCAGGGTGTTTCTAACCCGTGTGTTCAAGCACAGAGCCGAGCTGGAGCTGTGCTCGCTCTCACCCTGAGCACGGGTTAGGGCATGAACAGGTCAATAATTCCTCCCAATAATCCTCCTTCCTCCCTCCGAGGGCCAGGCCAGGCCTTGCTGGGAGTTATTTCCCTGGAAGAGGAGTTTTTCCACCCTGCCCGACCTTGTGGGGGAGGCGGGATTGTGTCCATCCTCTCCGCGGTGCGGAGCAGCAGATCTTCATCCCGGGTTTTGAGGAGGAAGCCGTGAGTGTGCAGGTGTGGAAGTGCTGCTGGTGGAGGACGGAGGGAGCTCCGGGGACACGGCCTTGTGCCGGCTTTCAGTCAGAGCTGGAACTCAAACACCTGGGCTCACCTGCAGCAGGTGCTGCGGAACTCAGCCATTAAAGGTGTTCCCCCAGGTACAGGCTGGAGGACGGGAAGGTTTCCTGAGGTGTTGTGGCGTTCTGGTGGTTTGCAGGTGGGTGCACATTAAGTGTCTTTTTTTCCTCCTGTGACATCGTTGGTGCCGTTAAGGCTGGAAAATGTCACATTTTGAGGTTAAATAATGACTGGAAATAGGACAGGAGTGCTGATTGGCCATGGTGGTGAGGGGACAGTGAGTGACAAAGTCACTGGAGGGGCATTTCCGAATTCCAGCAGATTTCAGGAGCCTGTGACGGGGTCGTTGTGGCTGAGCCGGTGATGGGACTGTTTGAGATCATCCGGGCTGGCTGGGCTGTGACAAGATAAACCCTCATGGAGAGATTAAGGAGGGAGGGAGATGTGCTTTGCTGTCCTTATCAATCCCTCATTTCCAGGCTTTAACACTCCGAGGATTGAAGTTCATCCTCAGGGTGAAAAATGGTGGGATCAGTTTGGACTAAGCCCATCTTTGTCTCCTCTAAGAGCTCCTGAGTGGGATTTTAAATAGAAAATGAGCAAAACAGGGAGTTTGTCAAAGCCCTGGTGTTTATTTTTGAAGTTTTTTTAAATTTTATTTCTTAAAACCAGGCTGTGGCAGGCCTGGTGTGTGGAGCTGGGCTTGGCTGGAATCGGAGCCAAGGGAGATGCTGGCATTCCTTTGGAACCTGGCTGTGCCCAAATCCTACAATTCGTCTGGTTCAGTGCGGAGTCTGCTCTCTCCAGCCAGTGCTGGGCGAGATTTTCCCGTCTGTGCCTCTCCAGGTGCAGCAGGTGGCTCAGGTGTGTGCTGTTCCCCACCCACCCGACGGGAGGTGTCATTTGTTACACCTCAGTTACTCCAGAAAACGCCGCGTGGTCCACGTGAGCTGCTGGAGCTCCACAAACCACCGGGAGTCGAGCTCAGGTTCCGTGGAGGGTGTTACAGAAACTTCACGGAGACTCCAAATGAACTTTAATTGCTGTGAATTAATGGAAATTATCTGTTATAAATAACGGTGGCCCCCAGCAAACCGAGGGGAGCTGCAGGGAATCCGTGCAGGAGATGCAGATTTTCCCGACTCACACCCTTGCCTTGGAATCATCCCGAGGCTTCTGGCCCAGCCCTGCCAGGGAATGCAGAGTGTGTGTGGCTGTGATTAAAGCTCGGTGTTAATTGTGGATCCCAAACAGGAGATAGGGAGAGAAGAACACTCGGCTGTCAGCTCCCATCCCGTGGCATATGGTTCCATTAAGATAAAGGAACAAAAGGTAATTTATAGTAACAGATGGGCTTGAACTCTTTCTGGAGCTGCTGAATACTTTTTAATTTTTAATTTACAACGACTCTTTCATACAGCATTGAACCAACTCTTCTGTCGTGTTCTTTTAGAATCCACGACCAGGGAAAGTGTGTGTGAGGGACTCAAACAGGACCTTTGTGTCTGCCCCTCGTCTCTGATGGATGGAGCAGGGAGGGCCTGGGCAAAGCTGGAGCTCTGGAGCTGCAAACCAACAGCAATAAGAGGGGAAGTGCAAATCCTGTTGGAAAAGCTCCAAACCCACCTCTTACAGCACGGATGGTGCAGAAATTAGCTCCGATCTGGCCGTGGTTTTGTCACCAAATCCCAGAGCCTTTGCTCTGGCTGCTCCACGTGCAGATTTGGGGATTCCACATTGGAATCCCCGAATCTCCAGCAGCTGGTGCCATGTCTGAGAGCCAGACACTGGGGGATGGACTGGGACAGGGCTTTAATCTCCCATCTGGTGGCTGGAATCGCCATTCCTGGAGGCTCGGTCCTGCCGAGGCACCGCGACTGTGCCGACGAAAACAAAACTGGAGCCGGATCTCCTTCCCTCGGGGCCTTCAGCAGTGCAGGGAGGAGCCCGCAAGGGGCTCAGGATATCCAAAGCAGTGCTGCTTTTTCCTCTTTTGATTAAAATTAAACCTGGTAAGGGGTGGAAAAAGCAGAGCATGGATGTGGGCTTGGAAAAGGCCGGGGAAGACAGGCAGGGAAGCTCTGCGGGTGCGGATGCCTGGGAATGGCTCCCGTCCGGTCAGGGGGTGCCGGAGGCCGTGCTGGGGTTCAGGGGGGACACGAGGTGCCCTGCAGGGACTCTGCTCACACGGGGCTGTTGGCCCTTCCATTCAGGGATGTTTGTGAGTGCTCTCTCCGGGGGCTGCTGAGCTCAGGGAGTTGCTCCCGTCCCGCACTCAGCGCTGGGGAAATGCTGGGACAGCAAACCCGTCACCCGCCTGAGGGTCCCTGTGCTGGGGAGGCACAACTGCAGCGTATTCCGTCATTCCTGGCAGAGGGATCCTACTGTCCTGAAAACACAGGAGCCCTTGGGCCCTTCCCAAGCCCAAGTTAAGGTCCTAAATTTAAGGATGAGAATGGAGAAGCAGGGACAGGAATGTGCTGCAGCAGGAGCTCTGCAGTGTGAATTAAACTGAATTTATTTGAGCCCTGGCAATGGGGAGCTGCTTATCTGTCTGGGAGAGGGTTCATGTGGATCCGGGATAATCGGGAACAGAAGGGAGCAGGGAAGGTAAAACCCTCCCAGCCCTCCTTGGACAGGGAGCTGCACCTGCTGCAGGAGAGGGAACGATGAAAAGCACAACTCTGCAGGGAGGGGAAACCTCCAGGCCATGGGAGCTGGAATGAGGGAAGAGGGAAGGGCCAGGCAGCCACGAAGTTCCTCTGGCTTTGTGTGAGTTCCTGCAGCCCCGGCAGCTCGTTAATCCCGGGGAAATTGCCCCAAAGCTGCTGAGGCGCGGGGGCTGTTTCCAGGAGCTGTCTAGGTTAAACGCTGATGTTTTCTGGTGTAAATCCAGCCCTGCAGCTGGGGCTGCGAGTGCCTTGGAATGCAGTAAATGCACTCTGGCTGCTGTTCGAGTCTGAGGGGGAAAAAGGGATAATTTCCAGTGGGACAGTTGTAATTTCGAGCATCTCTCTGGAGTACAAATCAATAGCTCTTCCTTGAAGAGGAGCAGGCTGAAGTTTCCAGCTGGCAGAGGAAGGCAGCTTGGAGCTGCTCCCTGACTCTTCAGCAAAGGCCCGGGTGGTGTCAGGACAAAAACAGCCCCGAATTCCACGGATAGCCAGGGATAAATGGGGATTGTTCCGTTTTACTGTGTCACCACCCCTTCTTCCACTGCTGGGGAGATGCGGGGCCCCTTTCCCCACGAGAGAATAAGAGACAAATCCTCCCACTGCAGACCTGGGGCAACCAATAAATGTTTTAACTGAGCAGCTACCAAACTGCCCCTGCAGCGTCCCCATCGCCTCGGTCAGCTGGGACCAGCTTTGGCTGCTTCCAAACACCACCAGAATCCAGGAATGGGCTTTTTTCTGGGATAGGGACTACAGCTGCCTTTGGAAGACCAAAACCCACCCCGCCCCCAAACAGGAATTGTGTGGATAGTTTGGAAAATAATAGAAACTTTCCCAACTGTTGTTGGGTTCATTGTGTGTTAGTTGGGCCCAGGAGAACAGCCACCACCTCCTGCAGCTGATTATGCAAATGTGGATAAATATGTGAATACCTATTCCAACTTTTTATCCTCTGCAATCTAATGTCTCCCCTGACACAATACTCTCAAATTATCTTCAGTGAGTAATGACTTGCATTTAGCATTTTACACCAAACTGTCATATAGATCATTTTCTGTAATACTTTACATAAATTAGGAATCCTCCCCCATGGAATGTGTGTGGCTGCCGGAGAGTTTTTTACAAGATTAAAAGTGCAAACAACACAATTCCGGTGTAATTTGGAAATCCATGAACGGAGTGAAGTGGGAAACGTGGAGGTGACAGTAAATTACGGTGCCATCAGTCAAAACCCTGCAGGGAGCCGTTCTGCTTTCCCAAAATGTGATTATTGCCTTTGCTGTGGCGAGCTGGTGGCTCGCAGTCATTATCCTGTTAATTGTTGTTCCGTGGCCTCGGTGGCTCGCGGTCATTATCCTGTTAATTGTTATTCCGTGGCCTCCTGGCTCTGTCTGGGAGCTCCTGTGCTCACCTGAGGCAGGTTTGGGGTTCCATGGGGTGGAGGGGGATGATCAGAGCACCCTGAGGGAGAGAGGGAGGGAGGCTCCAGGGCCTGGGGTGGAGCAACTGGGAGCTGCCGTACTGGGCAAACTGGAGGTGCCGCCCCTGCCGATGTGAGCGTTTGCTGGGAATGGGACCCCACCAGCCGGTATTTTTCCCCAAACCAGCTAAATGTGGCTGAATCATATGTTCCTCTGAGAGGCAGTGGGATTTTTGTTTCCTGTAATTATCATTTTAGCAACTTTCAGTGCCAGGCTAAACTTCGCTGCTCATTTTCCCCGCTGGGATTCGAGTTGCGCCGAGCAGGGCTCGCGCTGCCCCGGACCCGCAGGGTTTGGGGCCGTCCCAGCCCCACCGGAGCTGCCAGCAGCCCCAGAGCTGGATTGTTTCATTCCAGGTGCGTCAGGGCTTGTCAGGAGGCAGCAAAAAATACCTTTACGTGCCTCGATTCAGCACTACTGAATATTAAAGGCAGCGATTCTTGCGTGCCTCGGCCTCCTGCGCTGCCATCCTCCCCTGTCCCCGTCCCTCAGGGGCTCCCGGCTGCTGTCCCGGCCGGAGCGGGGCGGTTACTGCCCGCTCTGCCACCAGCACAGGCGATATTTCACAGCGGTAATGCAGGTGCCATAAAAGGGGAGTTTTAGGAAACAAACAGGGCCAGGCCATCCGAATTCTCCCCAGGGCGGCCGTGTTTTGCTTTCCCTCTTTATGTCGCTACAGAGAAAGAGATAAAAATTTTATATTGCTTTTAACAAGAGATAAAAAATGCTGGGACTGTGACTGCTATCCAGGGGACAGGGAAAAGAGCGGATGACAAGAGTTTTAAGTGGTGCAGCTCCAGGGGTTGGGACATTGCTGCAGCTCCAGGATTTGGGATGTTCTCCTGCAGCTCCAGGGGTTGAGATCTTGTCCTGCAGCTCCGGGGGTTGGGATGTTCTCCTGCAGCTCCAGGGGCTGGGATGTTCTCCTGCAGTTCCAGGGGTTGAGATCTTGTCCTGCAGCTCCAGGGACTGGGATCTTGTCCTGCAGCTCTGGGGGTTGGGATGTTCTCCTGCAGCTCCAGGGGTCAGGATCTTGTCCTGCAGCTCCAGGGGTCGGGATGTTCTCCTGCAGCAGGGACAAGGTGAATTTATCCTGCCTTGCCTCCCCTGGAATAACCCCTGTTCCTCCAGCTCGGTTCATATTTTATTAACCGCAATCCTGGCCCATGTTCAGCCGCAGCAGGTCCCACGGGGAGGGGAGAGAAGAGAGCAGAGCCCATCCCTGCCCCAGGGGCTGCAGCTCCAACAAATTGGTGTTTTCAGGCAGAAATTGCGCGGCAGGCTCAGGGTCAGCGGCAGCCAGTGGCTACAAAGTGCAGGGGACACGGGGGAACTTCTGATTTTTGGTCAGGTTTTGCACCCCCCGCTCCTCTCCTGACTTGGCCTTTGGAGCACAACGTTCCTGCTAGGTGGGCTGGGGGCAAGGTTATCAAGACACAGCCAGGAGCCACCATCAGGCTCCTCTTTGGCCTCCTTTTTCTGGTTTTTTCCTTCAAAAAGCACTTTTCTTACTCCCCAGACAACGCCACTGCCAGGCAGAGAGCTGTGCTCGGGTGAAAATTCCTGTTCTTGAGCCAGGAAGAAAGAGCAGACGAGACTAAGACCTTGTCTCTTCCAAACAAAACCAATCTAAAATCCAGAGTTTCAAATCGAAATGGGATAAAAATGAGAAAGACGAGATTTATTACTCAGTCACTCTTTGATATCAGTCACTCATGAAAGGAACAGTCCATTGTTACCTTAAAAACCAGATTTGATCCAGTTTATATTTGAGGATTTTTATTGTAATTATATGGAATTTCTCTGCCTTGCTGTTAGAAGCTCCAGCCAGAGACCAGCAGGACCTCATTAAAGATTGCTGAACAGGTTTTTTTCCTCGTTTTTGCTACTTCCCTACTGCTCCTTTTATTCCTTTTCCCTCTGGTGCTTGTCAATGCGGGTGTTGTGTTGTGCATTACTGAGCATAATACGGGAGCATGTGGGGAATAAAAAGTTCTCCTTGAAGCCTGCCCAAGCTCAGCTGATTTATGGAAGGGATCTGCCAGCGAGCCCAGAACCAGGCACTGGTGTGTTTCCAAAGGCTGTGCTGCGTTCTGGTTACGCAATTCCAGACAGGGAATCTTTCATCTCTGCTCGGAGGGGTCCGGAGCGCTTCCCCTGGCTGGGGGATGTTCATCAGCCGTGGAGATCCCTTGGATAAGGGATAATTTTGCTGGTGTTCCCTCTTTTGGCCTGTTCCTGGTGCTGTGCTGATGGAGAAATTCGCCCACAAGGAATTGCCACACCCACCCTGGAATTCCAAATGGAATTTTTCCAGTAAAACCGCGTCTGCCCCGCGAGCAGGCTGTGGCTGTGGGGTTTAATTCTGGGGGGAAATAGGGGTTTGATCCGCTCTGACATCCACTCCTTGCAAACCCCAAAGGCCTCTCCTCACCTCTGCAAACTCTGCATTGCAAACTCCAGGCTTTGGGATTCGCGTTCCAGCACTGGAAATACCGGCTGTACCTGACAATGAATTGTTGCTCGGCTGGGCTTTTTTGGCTTTTGTTCGGGTGTTTTTCAAAGCTGGTTCCGAGTTCTCCTGGAAAGAACCCCCGACCACAGAGCGCTTGGAAAATCCAACCTCTGAGCATCCTTTTTTCCTCTTTTGCTTCATTTTATGGCCAGATTTTATACCACCATAAGGAAAACTGATTAAATATTCACCATCCAGTGCGCATTAGTTAAAAACCAGACCAACGAGGAGGTGGCCAGAATGGAAAATCCTCTCAGCCCTGTAAGAACCCCTGCAGCAGAACCCCTTCTCCTGCCCGAACTGCTTAATTCAGACACGGGGATTTCATGAGGATTTTTTTTGTTCCCTCGATATTATTCTTAATTAGCCCTCAAAAAACGAGACAGAATGTGCCTTTTGGGGCTCAGCTCAGCCTAATTAACAGTACATTCTACCAGATTTTGGGCTATTATTGCGCTGCTGCTTCTCCCCGTAAGACACACGTCCCTTGTTTGTGTAGTTAAGACTCAATAAAACCATAAAAAGGGCTGTATTTTGAACTCCAGAGTTTTCACACCCCTTTTAATGCTGGAAGTGGAGCAGCAGGGAGGTTTGAGCTCAGCATCTGAGGCCATTGCAGGGAGCTGTGCCTGGAGATCCATCCCCAGGATCACGGAGCGTTTAATCCCAACGGGAGGCATTTATTTACCAAATTAAAAGCACAGCGAGCGCAGCCTGGGTGGTATTTCAGCATATTTTATCGACTCCTCTTCTTCTCCTGTTCACTAAAGCCCTGCCTGATGGAGGATGATGGATGAGCTGAGGGCTGGGCTTTGGCAAAGGTGAAATTCATCTGCGCTGATTTATTCTCCTGGCAGAGACAAAGCAGCTGGGGGTGTCCGAGCCCAGGGGGACCCCGAGGCCTGGCAGGGTCTGTCCCTGCTGGGCTGCCTCGGGGCGGGCACTGGGACAGGGCTCGGGTTTGGTGTCCTGCCCAGCGCCAGAGCCGGCTCTGGATGTCCATAAATCCCAAGATTTGTGTATTCGGTTCCTGACTTAAATCAGATGTGAAACCTCCCACCAGAGGGGGGCTGGCTGTAATTCCTGTGCTGGTTTAAATTCCTGATTTATGGTTTGTGCTCAAATACCCAACCCAACGTCACCTAAATGCTGGCTGAGAGCACCCGGAGTGTGACACTCCTGGGGTTTGGGGTGGGGAGGATCTGATCGGGCTGGGTTGCTTGTGTTTGATTAGATCCTGGTGGTGCATGGTGCTGCCTGTGCCCATGGGTTGCATTTCTCACAGGAGGTGATGGAGTTTTGTGATGAGGAAAACGACTTAAAAATGTCATAACATTGCCCTGATGAGGCCTAATAATGTAAATCACATCACTGTTTTCTAACCTTGTGTATTTAAGTTCAGCCCAAGGTAACACCACTCATTTTAGCGCGTGGGCGAGAGCAAAGACAATCTCATTTTGGCACTAAATGTGTCTCGTTTGTACCTGTTGATTTTTCAAGATCCAGAATGAAAAATGTCTGGATGGAGTCTAAATGTTTTTATATCTCCTTAAAAATCTATAAACCACATGTTAAGCACATGTGAGATCTGTCACTGCCCTGTTCCTTGATGCTTTCAGATCTTTTTCATGAGTCTTTTTTTATGGAAATGCAGATTTTTATCTCTATGTTGTTTATCTCCTCCTCGTTTCCAATATCAACCCTTGCCGTGATTTTGGCTATTTCCTGCAGCTCATGATTTCATAAATTCCTGTTCAGGCACTGCTGTTCCCTGCAAGACGAGATCAGAGCTGTCAGACTTGACAAATAAATCTTCAAGTCTTGGAACAAAAGGGCTCTGAGTCCCCGAGCAGGCTGTGAGCACGGGGTTAATAATGCTGCGAGAGGATGACTCAAGCAGCAGTGAAGTAACAAGTGATTTTATCATCCTGCAGATATGAAAAGGATATTGTTCACAGGGCACTGGAGCAGGGCTCTTGAATAATTCCACGCTCTTCCCAGAGCTCTTCCCGACAGATGAGCAGAGGGTGGGGGCAGAGCCCGGCTGGGGCTGTTTGCTGCACCCGAGGTGTTCCGCAGGGTCTGAGGGGGGCTGGCACATCCCAGAGGTGATCTTCCTTCCCTCCTAAAGCTGGGATTTGCTCAGATGAACAGTTTAAGGTGGAGGGGAGCCGGTTTCTGTCCAGGGGTGGTTGTGGGGATGGGGTAAACAAGGGATGGATGGGAGCAGCTCGTCAGGATGGGCTGGGGTGAGTTCTCGGTGTCAGCTCCTGGCACTGAGCTCAGGGAGTGTCTGTGGGGATAGCTCCTGCTCAGCAGCCTGTCCCTGTCAAAGGCAC
>VWPU01008478.1:72673-108362 GCA_013398955.1 Callaeas wilsoni
GGATGGATGGATGGAGGGATGGAGGGATGGATGGATGGATGGATGGAGGATGGATGGATGGATGGAAGGATGGATGGATGATGGAGGGATGGATGGATGATGGAGGGATGGATGGAGGGATGGATGGAGGGATAGAGGGATGGATGGACGGACGGACAGACAGGGGCAGCTGGTCAGCATGGGCTGGGGTGAGCTCTCGGTGTCAGCTCCTGGCACTGAGCTCAGGGAGTGTCTGGGGAGGATTCCTGCTCAGCAGCCTGTCCCTGTCAAAGGCACGGCCCCAGCAGCGACCCTGAGGCTCTTTAGGATCAGTTTCCATCCAGGGGCAGTTCTGGGATGGGCTAAATGATGGATGGATGGATGGATGGATGGATGGATGGATGGATGGATGGATGGAGGGATGGAGGGATGGATGGATGGATGGATGGATGGATGGATGGATGGATGGAGGGATGGAGGGATGGATGGATGGATGGATGGAGGATGGATGGATGGATGGAAGGATGGATGGATGATGGAGGGATGGATGGATGATGGAGGGATGGATGGAGGGATGGATGGAGGGATAGAGGGATGGATGGACGGACGGACAGACAGGGGCAGCTGGTCAGCATGGGCTGGGGTGAGCTCTCGGTGTCAGCTCCTGGCACTGAGCTCAGGGAGTGTCTGGGGAGGATTCCTGCTCAGCAGCCTGTCCCTGTCAAAGGCACGGCCCCAGCAGCGATCCCAAGGCTCTTTAGGATCAGTTGGCGTTTAGAAGTGAGATGAAACCCTCTCCACTTTGTTCTGCCTCGAAACAAAGCCCGGGATGCCTTTGTGTCTGACAGGCCATCTGAGCTGATGAGGACGGGCTTTGTACATTATTAATGACAAGGTTGTCACCAGCGTAGCTCCTCTCTGTTCTCCGTTCCCGACACGAGGCGCGGGAGCGTGTGTTGCTCCGGCACGAGTGACAAAATGCTGGGGGGCCGCAGCCCAGCACAGATCCGCCCCCCTTCGCTGGGGGTGTTTGCGTCCCCGCGTACCCGGGACTGAGCCGTCCGCGCGCTGCTGCGGCGCTCTGCTCCCCGCGATGCCGATCGGTGCGATCCAGCTGGGGAGCAGCAGGAATGTGAAGTTTTCCAGCACGGACCCGTTGCAGGGAGCCTGTTCCATCGGAGCAGCTCGCCGCGCTGCTGGTCCCGAGGGGCAGGCACGGGGAGGGCTGAGCTCGCCCCCAGCTCTCCCTCGCGTGTGTGGATCCAGTCCTGTTCACGAGTTCCGTGTTCTGCCAGGGCTGTCAGCGGCCGGGGGGTCCGACTCCCCCCCGGCACTCCCCGGGTGCAATTCCCAGATTCACCAGCCTTGGCAAAGGAGCTCAGCACAAGCTGCGAGTCAAGCATGTGCTTCAACCTCATTGACTTTTTAAAAGCAGTCTGAGAGTGCTCGGAGCTAAATCGGAGGCTCGACGCTGCCTCGCTGTCACCGGCGGGGGGTTATTTTTAGCTGCTCACACAGCACCAGGAAGGGAAGGTTCCAGACTGGGTTTGGATGGTGCCGGAGGAGCTCAGGCAGCCTCACCTGCAGGAGGGGTGCAGCAGCACACTGAGGATCCGAGAGCATCGGGAAAACAAGGTTTGGGGGGGAATGCAGCAGGGTGTAAACGTGCTGCTGCTTCACGCGGGAATGATGGAATCGGGGAGATTGCTGGGTCAACATCCCGACTTCCATCCTGAGACAGCCCAGCTGGGCCGAGCTGCAGCGGGAGCAGCTCCCAGAGGAGCTGCTTCCTCACCCATCCCTGAGGCTGACATTTATTACACCTAATAAACCCCACGTGTCCCAACACCGAGGAGCTCAAATATCATGTTCGGGGAGCTTGAAGGAGATGGATTTTAATGTCGTACTCCATAGTTTTTGACACGCTAGGGGAAAAAAATGGGAGTGTTGTGGGATGTTATTGCTGCTTTTTGTTCTGAGAGCAGCTGCTGAGTTGTGAGAGCGCAGAGGTGGCCGCTCGCCCTCATCCTCTGCCCTGTTAGGGACAAAAAAAAGCAGATTTTCATCAGGTTTTGAGCTCTGAGTGTTATAAAAACCCACAGCATTCAGTCCCAAGGTCTGTATTCTGTATTTCTGAGCCATTCCGCATTCAGCCCGTGGGTTGCATTACAGGGAGCAACGCTGCCTCTCCAGCCATCAGCCTCCACTTCCAAATTGGAATATTCCCACTCCTAATGGCACGAAAACCCCTGCAAATGGGTGCTTGTTCAACATAAAAATTACCAGTAATTTACGGATAAGTCACGGAGGATGTAATGTTTTGTATTACAAGGAGTGTGGTTCGGGAAAATTGAAGTGTGAATTGGAACCTGAAGGGGCGGCTTTGTTCTCTGCCAGGAGTTCAGTCCTGACCAGGACCTGAGGAAAATCACTGCCCTTCCTTCCCCAGAGCCTTTTATCTGCTGGAAAAGCTGTTTGGGTCGTGGTGTTCTCTTTCCCAGGCAGAAAAGAAATAGGGGTTGTTAACCGAGCAATAGCAGGGGAAATTCTGATTTCACGGAGTCCAAAAACAAAAAAGGAAAAAAAAAATTCCATTAGAAATCAACCCAAAATCTTGCCCTCAAAGTTTCCTCCAGTCTTAGGGGATAAATGAAGTGTTCTCGGGATGCTGGGGCTGGCCCTTCCTGAAATGCTGAAGCAAAAGGGGGCTGGTGTTCCCTAACCCCACAGGCAGGAATTTTTCCCATCAGCAGACGCTGGAGATCCCAGGGCTGGTGTCACCCGCAGGCCCCTCTGTGGACATCTGGAAAACTCTGTAGAATTTTGTAGAATTTGTAAAAAAATTTGTCGTAAAAGCCTTGTAGAGACTCCGTAAAAGATCAGAAACTGCAATATTGAGTAAAATTGCTCAAGACCAGGCTGAAAATGGGGAAATTAATGGAACGGGCGGCTGGGACACTGGGAAGGGCTCTGGTTTGAGGGAAGGGAGGGAAGGGGTGGATGAGTCTGAGTTCTCCGAGGTGTGCAGGTGGCAGCGTGAGGAGTTCAGTGCAGGGAATGTGGCTGGGAAACGAGGATCCTTCGGGATCCAGATCCCCCCAGCGCGTGTTTGCAGCACCCGTTCCTCTGCAGAGCCACCAGCTGGAAATCTGCCGGGTCTTTAACATGACAAAAGCAGCCCCAGCCTAAAATGCCCTTCTGTGTGAGAAGCAGCATGGAGCAGGATATGGAAAAGATTTCTCACAAAGTAGCTTGTGATTCAGATGGAAAATGTCAGGTTTTGAAAATTATTAATCTTTGTGCTGCACAAAACTGTCAGCTGTAGGGGCGTTCGGTGTGGGAGGTTCCTGCGGGAGAGTATTTCCAAATGGGGTTTTTTGGGGGCTGTTTTTCTCTTTCCCTTTGTTTTTTTGGGGATTCTTTTGTTCCTTCCCCCACGGGGGGCTGAGTAAACAGGCAGCTGAAGCTCCCGATCGGGACAGCAGCACAAGTGACAGAGAAGGGAGGTGAGGCGGTGACAGCAGAGTCAGGGGAGCGTCACCGCCCCGGGCCGTGATTCACTGCGGAGGGAAAGGGAGCGGGGGTAACGGGGAGCGAGCTCAGAAATGGGTAAACAACTGCCCGAGGGACTGTTCTGGGCAGATTTATCACAGAATCGGGACCGGGGCGGGGATGAGCTGCGGATGTCTCGGGTGGCTCTGTCCCGCTCTCCCTGCGGGCTCTGGAGGGGCTCAGCACGCTCTGGGCTGGCTTTAGCCAGGAAAAAAGGGGAAAAGCTCCAGGAAAGGCCGTGGGAGGAAGCGGCGGCCGGGAGGGTGTCCAGGGGATCAGAGCGGGCAGCGGGGTTCGCTCTCCCTTCCGAACCAGCGGCAGCTCTGGGGGAGGGCGGGGTTGGCTCGGCCTTGGTCTCCCATCTCGTGTGGGACATCTTCGCTCCCTTTGCTTTATCCCAAGTTAGCTGATTGGAAAGGGAAGAGTGAAAGAAGAATTGCAAAATATTCCCTTATCTAAGCAATTAACTGGGGGGCACCACAGGAACCTGATCATGGCCGAGTGCAGAAAGCAGCTGATGGGAGCTACAGGAACAGAAATAAATCCAAATGCCTCACAGGTGTGTAACGATGTTATTTAACAATGCGCTTTGCTATTGAATTTTAATCGCACGGAGGTTGTGTTTCAGGAAATACTTGTAGCTGAATACCCTGGAAAAGCACAAAATGAGCACCCGGAACAGGCTGGTCCCTGGGCGTGGAACCCAAAACTGCTCTAAAACTGCTGGTCCCTGGGCGTGGAATCCAAAACTGCTCCAGAGCTGCTGGTCCCTGGGCGTGGAATCCAAAACTGCTCCAGAACTGCTGGTCCCTGGGCGTGGAATCCAAAACTGCTCCAAATCTGCTGGTCCCTGGGTGTGGAACCCAAAACTGCTCCAAATCTGCTGGTCCCTGGGTGTGGAACCCAAAACTGGAGCACGGCTCCCCCTCCTTGGTTTGCTGTGTTCAGTTGCTGCAAACACAACGTTAAAATATTCCTTACAATGCCACTTGTTGCTTTGATGGAATTTACAGAGAGATCTGAAAAATCTGTGGCTCAGTCTCTGCACATGTGTAGAAAACATCAATTAATTGGATCTTTGCTGTTCTAAGGGGACACTGGATACTCAAAAAACTGGACAGAAATCCCGAATTTGTTTTGTAAGAAAAAAACATTATAAAATTTTACATCCCAAACTTTATTTTTAACTGCAGATAAAGTTTGTTTCCACAATCACAATGAAATAAAATCTCAGAATGGGAAGATCCGTCATTGAATTCAATTTGTGCAAAGTGCAAGAAGGACTGGAAATTCCTGAAAATACAGCCAATACATGATTTTACAGGACCTGGGAAATCTGGTACCCTTCTCCTCTAAACTGCTATTTAAATTGGGCACTGTATGTTGGAATTATATCTATTAATACTTAATGGTCCCAATTTTCTCAGCAAGTCGGAGTTACCTGAAGGGGCAGAAGGAGCTGCAGCATTCCTCAGTCCAGTTGTAATGAGCTCATCAGGGCTTTGAGGCTCAGTTGTTGAGAGTTGTGCTGTGATGTCTTACTCAGCCACTGAGTGTCCCTAAATTGTAATTTCATCATTTATTATTGCCGTGGTCTCGAGCTCTCAGCGTCGGAATCATGGCCCCATTTTTGGAACTTGGTTTCTCACTCAGCCTGGATGAAATGAAGCTGAATTTCTCTCTGAGCTCATGTTGTGGGTTGTTTTTTTTTTTCCAAATGAGCATTTCCATATCGTTGTCTCAGTAATTGAGATTAACTGAACCCAGATCTCATCAGAGACACAGCTCTGGGAACATGGCAGGAATCCACATTAGCAGGTGAAACATGAAATTTTTAGTTAGGAGAGGAGTTAATGTGGGGAGTCCCCTCCTTGCCTCGTTCATCCGTTTCTCCTGGAAGTTGCATTTGGCAGCACTGGGAAGGGGTTTGTGGTTTGGTTTCAGCCTGAGAGCAGGCTCAGGGTGAGCTCTGTGCTCTGCAGCCTCTCTGAGGGGCAGTAAATAGGATTTTTCATGGTTCTGGACAGAAATGCTCCACTCGGGGCTCCTTGGGAGGAATCGTTGGGTCATTCACTGGAGGCAGGGCAGCGTCCCCGGGAGAGGAGCAGGGCCAGGGCAGGGGCGTCCCCGGTGTCACTTGGGACACTGAGGGGCTGTGCTGGGGCCCGGGGAGCTGCTGGGCAATCCCTTAGGGATGGAGCCTCCTCTGGTCCTGGTCCTGGAGCTCCCCTGGCAGAGACCACAGCCCCCGATCCATCCCAGGACAGCCTCTGGCCCCCGTTTCCTTGGTACCTTTGTATATAAATATGAAATAACCCCAGAAGGGCAGTGATGCAGGGCTCATTCCCTGTGTGCGGAACCGGCTCTGGCTAAAAACGGGGACGTGTGGGAGGGGAAGTTCCTTTTGTGTTGGGAATTGTCCTGGTGCCTGCTCGGAAAGCGGCGATTCCAAGCGCACAGTCCCCGTTTTCCAGGCTGTACTTTCCCCCTGGCAGGGGCTGAGGTTGGAGTTTGATGGTTACCGTGCTCGGGAGAAGTTTGAAACTCCTCAAACACCCCGTGCTGGGAGACTTTTAGTTACAGATCCATCTGTTTGGGATGCTGGAGAATCCTTTCTCCCTTTAAAGATTTATATTGCTTGTATACTGCTCAAAGAAAAAAAAAATTGGATGTTAAATAAATGTATGAACGCGTGAAAGATTCTTCAAGTTCGTAACCCACTTAATATTTAATAAATGTGATATATCATTTTTATAAATACATATAGCTCGGATATAAATAAATTCAGGATCCAGAAGGGATTACAATAGGATGCACATTCATCTCTGTAGCACAGGAAGGGCCAGGAATGTTTTAGCAGCAAATTAATCCTCACTGGAGAAAATAAATGCCCTCACCCTCCTGCAGCCAGGGACGGGGTGGTTGGTAGAAATTCCTTTAATGAATTCCGTGGAAGTGTTCATAAAATGGTTCTGACATTCTCAGAATGGTTCTGACACAGAGCCAGAGGAGAGCAAAGGCTGGAGTTTGTGGGTAGAGGTGGGATGTGTTAAACTTCCGTGTGTTCTGTAGGAAGAAAGGTGGGAGTGGGTGGTGCCAGGGGCACGGGGATTGAGCAGGGACTGGGAGCTTTAGGAGAGGAGACAGGAAAGAAGGAGAAATGAGGATTGGGAAGATGGCCTCAGTCAGAGGCAGAAAAGCCCTTCCAGAGGAACAGTTCTGTGACAGAGCAGCCACGTCCTGGTGGCACCGGGACCTCTTTGGTGGCACTCTCAGGCGGGCTCTGCGTAAGGAGAGATTTGGGTCACAACGTCGATGCTGCTGCTGGTGAGAAGCTGGAGAGAAAAGGGGCTGTGTAGGAAAAAATGCCAGAAATGGGAATGTCTGGGGGACAGAGCTTTTCTGCTCCTTGAGGGACCCTGGGGTGCTCCTGGCAGGAGAGGAGGAGCCGGGCCAGCCTTGGCTTCCCTTCCAGGGGCAGAGGAGAGCCCGGGTGGTGGCAGGGGCTGCTCCCAGCTCGTCCCGTCCCTCTCAGACAGACCCTGGGGGGCTCCTGGCAGGAGAGGAGGAGCCGGGCCAGCCTTGGCTTCCCTTCCAGGGGCAGAGGAGACTCCGGGTGGTGGCAGGGGCTGCTCCCAGCTCGTCCCGTCCCTCTCAGACAGCCCGGCCCGGATTCCAGGTAGTGCTGGTCCCTCTCCTTTCTCCTCAGTCACCTCCAGGCTGGCTCTGGAGCCGGAGGGAGCAGAGGGGATGTCCCCGGTCCGTGCAGAGGCAGCGGTGGCGGCAGCAGCCCCCGAGCAGCTCGGCTGCAGGGAGCCAGGTGCGGAGGTGACGGTCTCGAGTGGCAGCCCCGCGGGTGTCAGGAGAAGTGAGACTTTGAACATCCAGATAAGCGGGCTGTGTTTGCGCCCGAGGATTCCCAGCACGCCGCTGGCGCGTGATAATATCCCAGATTTATTCCCACAACTTATTGCACATTCATTTTTTGGAGTTTTCATTGCGGAAAATTGCCGGGAGGGATGGATTTTGTCTTCCTCAGCTGGCAGAACAATTTTCCACCTGTCGCCCAAATATTTGATGGGAAGGATTATGGCAGAGCTGCTGGAAGTTCACACTTTACATCCAGGGGAAGCAGGAGGGTCTGGAGAGGTTAATGCGGGAAATCAGGGGTTGAGATGGAGCTGCAGCACTCGCGGCTCTCAGCGTGGCCTGGGAATTCGGGAGGGAGCAACGGAGATGTGGAACATGGGAATGAGCTGGGCTGGGTGCCGGGGCTTTCCAGCATCCCTGGGATCCCACCAGAGCTCCCTGAGGAGCACCTGCCCCTGGAAGTGCTGGACTTGCTGAGGGTCCTTGGTTTATTGAGGGGTCACTGATTTATTGAGGGTGCGTTGATTTATTGAGGGGTCATTGGTTTATTGAGGGTTCATTGGTTTATTGAGGGGTCATTGATTTATTGAAGGTTTATTGATTTATTGAGGGTTCATTGGATTATTGAGGGGTCATTGATTTATTGAGAGGTTCATCAATTAATTGAGGGGTCATCGATTTGTTGAAAGTTCATGATTTATTGAGGAGTCACTGGTTTATTGAGGGGTCATTGGTTTATTGAGGGGTCATTGGTTTATTGAGGGTTTATTGATTTATTGAGGGGTTCACTGGTTTATTGAGGGCTCATTGGTTCATTGAGGGGTCATTGATTTATTGAGAGGTTCATCAATTAATTGAGGGGTCATCGATTTGTTGAAAGTTCATGATTTATCGAGGAGTCATTGGTTTANAGTTCATTGGTTTCTTGAGGGTTCATTGGTTTGTTGAGAGTTCATTGGTTTATTGAGGGGTCACTGATTTATTGAGGGTGCATTGATTTATTGAGGGGTTCATCAATTAATTGAGGGGTCATCGATTTGTTGAAAGTTCATGATTTATCGAGGAGTCATTGGTTTATTGAGGATTCCTTGGTTTATTGAGGATTCCTTGGTTTATTGAGGGTTCACTGGTTCATTGAGAGGTTCATCAATTAGTTGAGGGTTCACTGATTTATTGAGAGTTCACTGATTTATTGAGGGTTCACTGATTTATTGAGAGCTCGTTGATTTATTGAGGGCTTCACTGGTTTATTGGGGGTTTATTGATTTATTGAGAGGTTCATCAATTAATTGAGGATTCATTGATTTATTGAGAGTTCATTGGTTTATTGAGGGCTTCATAGCTTTATTGAGGGTTCATTGATTTATTGAAAGTTCATGATTTATTGAGGATTCATTGCTTTATGGGGGGTTCATTGATTTCTTGAGGGTTCATTGATTAGTTGAGAGTTCATTGATTTATTGAAAGTTCATGATTTATTGAAGATTCATTGGTTTATTGAAGATTCGTTGCTTTATTGAGGGGTTCATTGGTTTCTTGAGAGTTCATCGATTTATTGAGGGTTCATTGATTTATTGAGGGGTTCATTGATTTATTGGGGGGTTCATTGATTAATTGAGTGTTCACTGATTTATTGAGGGTTCTTCCTCATAGGGAAAATGTCAATATCCAGTAAAAAATCCACTGTATTGTTGGGCAAAGGCATTTAAAGTTCATTAATGAAACTAAATCTGGCTTTGTGCTATACAGCAGCCAAAAAAAAAATCAGGAATTCTGCTAAAAGCCTTAAAAAGTAGGAATAAATGGAGATGAGCAAGCTGGTCTGGTGGAAGGCTCCCTGCCCATGCCGGGGTGGAGTGGGATGAGCTGGGAGGTCCCTTTGGAGTGGGGCTCCTCAGGATTTGTTTCCCCCATTTAGTGTTTGCTAAATACCCTGTCCTGGGGCTCCAGCAAATCCCCGAGCCCAGGGAAATAACAGCGGCGTTAAAGAATTTCATGTGGGCAACAAAATCTGCCATTTCCATCCATTTCTGAGCGACTTCCAAAAAACCCACTTTGCGTGGGGGCCGGGGTCATCTGATTAAGCAAATGTAGGCAAATCTCACCGAGTTGCTTTTCTGACTGAATAATGACTCAAATTTCATCATGGAAACCGTTCCAGGCATGAGGAGATGCTCTGTTCTGGAACGGGCTTTTCATTTCCCCGTCCTCTGACTTCCCTGGCAGGCTGAGAACACGTGGCAAAGGAGCTGGGCTTTATTTGGTGGTGGAGGAAATCCTGAGCACAGGGGTTAACGTCCAGCAGGGATCAGCAGCGCTGGGTACATGGAAAGGGAAGACTGGGAAGATCTGGAATATTGGCCATCTCCAGCTGTGTTTCTGCTCCTGAATGGACCTGTCCGAAGGAGGGGTTGGGACGTTTCCAGATGGGAAAAGGCTTTTTCCTTCTGGATTGGGGGCAGAAAACTTCCAAACCGGCAGTAATAACCCAGTGCTGCTGCCAGGATTTATAAATTCAGGGGGCTTGGGAAAAGGAGGCAAAGGGGCAGGAATTCCTGAGCGGGACAAGGAGGTTGGAGGGAACTGGGAATGTTTTCATGTGGGAATGGCTCCCGTGTCCCTGATGGAGGAATGGCTTCAGGGCAGTCCCATAAATCAGGGAAAAACCCAAACCCCGGGCAGAGAGGGAAAGCAGCTCCCTCTGATGCTGGGGCTGCTGGATCAGAGAGGGAGGAAATCAGCCCCGCTGGGGACTTTTAGGGCTTTGTTTTTCTGGTACCACCGAAGTGTAAAAGGGCTTGTGCTTAGAAACTTGGGAAAAGTCTTTGCACAATTTATTGTCAGGTTCATTTGCATTTATCATAAGTTACCTGGCTTGTTGAGGACACTTCTAACTTTTGGGGTTTTTTTTAATATAGAGAGAACAATGGTGCTCACTTTAAATAATTCTTAATTTGAAAAAAAAAAGTTTAGGATTCACGGTTTTTCACTGGTTTAAGATCTCATTTTAACATCTAAATTACCCTAATCAGTTTTGAAATACTGACTCATCCCTGTCTGCTGCTGTCCAGATTTCCTAATGTGTTCTGACAACAGCAGTGTGTTTATTTCAGAGAAGAATTTAATGTTTGTTCCTAACGTTTTTTTTTTTTCTTCCTTTCTTTTTCATTTCTATTATTGTCATAAAAAGATTTAAAATCCCTTTTGGCCTTGTGTGCAGAGCATAAAACACAAAACCCTTCCTGAAAGGTAATTTTCCAGGAATGAAAACCACAAGAATTGTGTCAGGCTTTGCTCTTCTGTCATTTGCTGCTGCTACAAAACAGCATTTTTGTGTAGCTCCGAGGGGCCTGAATCCCAAAAAGCGACAATGAGACATGGAAAACCTCAGAGATTTGCAGTCAGCCCCTGGGAAAGTTCCAGCAGCTTCCAAGGGAATTTGAATTCGAGTTAGGGCACAAGAAAGGTGGGCACAAGAGGAAGAGGCATTAAGGTAAAATTCTGAGTATTAAGGGCACTTTGGGAGAGGCTTTGCTCTGCTCAGCAGCTCCTGCAGGTAAATGGGTAAAATGTTATTTGTCCGGGAATGTTGTGCTGATTCCACCTGGAACATGCATGTCCTGCAACAAGGAATTCAGGCAACTCCGTTTGCACAGCGAGCGAAATTCAGCAATATCTGTCCGTGAGCGGGTGGGGATGGGATCTCATTTCTGCTTCTGTGTGCCGGGACCCTGGCTGGTCGGATTTTCAAGGGAAAATGTTCCAGGGAAAAGAGGCACCTGGACTTTCCTGGTCGTGTGGAAGGTTTCCATCAGGAGGGAGCCACGCCCGGCCCCAGAAGCTCCCTGACACCCCACAAAAAGCCAGACCGCACCATCCAGATGCAACCTGCCAGGAGAAACTCGCCCTGGATTTCAGCGGGGCTGGGATTTCATCCTCCGTGCCTTGCCCTAAATAGCAAATTTAGTGGAATAACTCCAGGTCACTGGAAGTTCTCCAGCTGGGTGATCCTTACGGACTCAGCTGCTGCTCTCCCTCCACACGAGGGGTGGTGCTGCCTTCTGGAGCCTTGATGGGAGCCTGGGATTTCCAAGCCTCTCCAAAATCGTACCGTGACATTTTTTGTTATTTCCTATAAAGCTGGGATTTAATAAAGCCTGCAGGGACGCAGCGCTGCTGAAGATTGACAAGATGGAAACTGGCGTCGGTGCTCAGCAGTAAAACGCTGCAAGCCGCGGTGGCATTTTCTAAAGCACCCTGAGAAGGGTTTGAAGCACTGCGCTCACTCGGAGGTGGCTGCGATTTCCCAGCACGGCTCGGGCGCGTTTGCAGGCAGAGCTCGGTGCTGAGGGACAGCTCCCTGGCTGACAGGAGCGAAACAGTGCTCTCGTTATTCTGTGTTCTCCCAGGCCCGGGAAGGGTTCAGCCTTCCTTCACAGCGCCAGAACTTCCCTCTCATCTGCCTTAATTTCATTGCTCAGGCTTCAGTCGCATCTCTTGTGCCCTCAGCTGTTTCCTCTCTGATCCCGGGCTCCCTTCATCCTCACACGAGTCCTCTGGTACCCTGACTGCGAGTGCTCGGTGCTCTCTGATCTTCCTTCAGAAATCAATCCCTTCTCACTTAGATTTGTTGCTTTTCTCTGAATTTTCTCCAAAAACTGACAAAGTACTGAAATAAATTCCAGCACTGCTGGAGATCAATGGGAGTTTCCCGGGTTTGACAGCAGCGGCGAGGATTTGACTGGATGGGAGATGTTATAAAGGCAGAGCCTCTGTTCCGGGGCCTCTGGAATTCAGGAACTGGGGCACCCGGGCTCATCCCCTGCTGAAGGAATGCCCTTGGATCCTGATGGCAGCTGAGGATCAGAATTCCAGGAGGATGTGTAGAAGTGGTGAGAACTTCTCCATTCACATCCTGCAGCTCTGAGCCCTCAGTTCCTCACTTGTGGGGCAGTTTTCTGATGGTTTTGGTGCTGTTTTGTGTCAGTTTGCCAGTTCTAACACTTTGATTGTGTGATTTTTTCTCTCTGTGTGTGTGTGTGTGTCCTTGCAAAGCCCAACCCGGCAGCCTGAAGGAGCTCCCGGAGTAAAACCGACCATAAATAAAACCCAAAGTGGGTTTTTCACTCCGTCAACGAAACGAGATGATAGAAAAAACATAGAAAACATGAATTTTCCTTTCATTGCCTTTCAGGAAATGAGAACAGCGAGGCCCTGCCTGAGTCCATCCCCTCGGCCCCGGGCACGCTGCCCCATTTCCTGGAGGAGCCGGACGATTCCTACATCATCAAGAGCAACCCCATCGTGCTGCGCTGCAGGGCCGTGCCCGCCATGCAGATCTTCTTCAAGTGCAACGGGGAGTGGGTGCACCAGAACGAGCATGTGTCCCACGAGAGCCTGGACGAGGCCACAGGTGAGCCAGGAGCCGTGTCCGGGGCAGATCCCAGCGGGAATCGCGGCACCGGCCGCACCAGGGAGCTCTGCAGGAGCTGCGCTTCCCCTGCTGTGGCGGTGCCGCTTGGAGCAGGAGATGGAAACAGGGAAACGCCAGGTTTTATGGGATTCCTGCTGGGTTGGACCCTGGAGATTGCCCCCAGCCCCAGTTTTTCTGGGATTCCTGCTGGAGTTTGCCCCCATCCCCAGTTTTTCTGGGATTCCTGCTGGAGATTGCCCCTAGCCCCAGTTTTTCTGGGATTCCTGCTGGGTTGGACCCTGGAGATTGCCCCCAGCCCCAGTTTTTGTGGGATTCCTGCTGGAGTTTGCCCCCAGCCCCAGTTTCTCTGGGATTCCTGCTGGAGTTTGCCCCTAGCCCCATGTTTTCTGGGATTCCTGCTGGAGTTTGCCCCTAGCCCCATGTTTTCTGGGATTCCTGCTGGAGTTTGCCCCTAGCCCCATGTTTTCTGGGATTCCTGCTGGAGTTTGCCCCTAGCCCCATGTTTTCTGGGATTCCTGCTGGAGTTTGCCCCTAGCCCCATGTTTTCTGGGATTCCTGCTGGAGTTTGCCCCTAGCCCCATGTTTTCTGGGATTCCTGCTGGAGTTTGCCCCCAGCCCCAGTTTTTCTGGGATTCCTGCTCAGTTGGACCCTGGAGTTTGCCCCCAGCACCAGTTTTTTGGGATTTCTGCTGGAGATTGCCCCCAGCCCCAGTTTTTCTGGCATTCCTGCTGGAGTTTGCCCCCAGCCCCATGTTTTTCTGGGATTCCTGCTGGAGTTTGCCCCCAGCCCCAGTTCTTCTGGGATTCCTGCTGGAGTTTGCCCCCAGCCCCAGGCAGGGCAGGAATTGGGGTGGGAATAACCGGAGCAGGAGAAATCCGCGGTGTCCCGTGCATGTGGAAGAGAAGAGAAGGAGAAGGAGAAGGGAGAGGTCTGGGAGTGATCAGTTTGATCTGACCAGCTCCAAGCAGTTGCAGACCTGTGGAATGCTGTGGCTCCGCAGCGCTGGGCTCTTCCTGCTTCCTCCCCTCTCCCATCCCAGCATTGCTAGGCAACTCCCAGCCTTGGCAGGAGCGCTCTGTGTACAACACCTTCTCCAGCAACACAAGAAATTCCTTTTTTAGAGGCAAAAATGCCATTTAAAAAGAAGTTGCACCTCCTAAAGTAGTGCTTGGCATTCTTTCGAAGTGACACATTCTGAAGGAATTTCATATTAGAGGGGTTTTTTTTGTAAATGCTAATCTGAATGAATTTTAATTTTTACAGTTACCTTTACAGAAATAATTTAATAGGCATAACCTTTACTTCTAAAGGCACTGCTGAATCAATATGGGAGAAATGTCGTCCCTAAAAGCTTTCCTTCCATATGGTTACAGAAAATCTCTCTGTGAGTGCTGCAATTATGTTTTCTAAGCTTTGGGTTAATAACAGAATAAACCAAGATTGGTAACATGAGGTGGGCTTTTAAATGACATCTGTAACGTAGAGGTTTGAGACACAGAGCAATAGGGTTGGAATGGATCATGGAATGGTTTGGGTTGGGAGAAACCTTAAAATCCGTCTGGTTCCAGCCCCTGCCACGGGCAGGGACAGCTCCCCTGAGCACAGAAACGCTGCCAGGTCGGATTTAACCCGGGGATGGAGATGTCCCAAAGGTCTGGGCTCTAAAAACCAGCGTGGTGCAGGCAGGGCAGTGTGCGGGTGTTCCCAAAGTGCCAGAAGGGTGCTCAGAGCACAGAAATGCAGAGAGAGGCAGCAGGGAAGGGAATTCTCTCACCGTGATCTGTGTCCATAGCCAGGGACTGCTTTGGAACCCTTCCTCAGCCTCCGGTGAGCAGCAGCCTGTTGGGGTTTTTGGCATTAATGTGCAGCATCCTCATTTCTGGAGTCCGATCTGGGTCTGCTGTCCTCGGGGCTCCAGCTGGGAACAACTGCACTGGGATTTGTGCCAAAAACGGGGCTTTTGGTTAAAGGGGCCTCACTGCACTGAAAGGGTCTGTCCCTCTCCATCCTTGCACTGCTTGTCTGGGTTCAAAATTCTGAGAGGTGGTGAAAAACAGCAACCAGAAACCCAGACTGGAGGAGATTTAGCGCTGCATGGAGGGAACGTGTCTGAGCAGCTGTCTGAGCTCCTGGCAGAGGGGCTGGAGCAGCACTCGGGGCTGGCCCAAGGCACGGGTGGGCTCCGTTGCTGTGACGAGCACAGAGCCCAGTTTTTCATGATTTTGGTTTTATGGGAAAGGAATAAAAGCCTCGGAGTAGCGCAGGAGTGTCTGTGAGCCTGAGGAGGAGCAGCAGGACAGGGAGGGTTCTGTAGGACACGCACTGCTGCCTGGGAACCTCTGGAAGGCTTTGCCTGGGGTGCCCGTGGTGTTTTTGCTGCTCTGCCTCTGCTTTTCCTGTTTTTTCCCAGCCGCGGCAGAGCAGCGACTTTGTTCTCTCTGTGCTCTGCCTCATCAAGGGAGAGCCGAGCTCGAGGATGCTGCTCTGATGAAAGCGTGATAATTAGGGGCTGATTAATTTCCCTCTGCTGCATTTCCTGCACACCGCACTGGGCACTCCAGAACCTGCCCAGATATTTCAGGCTGGGGTTCAGCAGAGGCTCAGCCCCGCTCGCGGAGTTTGCCTGTCTGATAACTGGAAGGATTACAGCAATAACTGCTGTCAGTGTTTTTCTCATTTAAACAAATAAAGCTGACAAATGCTGAAGTTCTCTGCAGCTCTGTTATGTTTAGTACACGGAGAGCAATTATTCATCTGCTGCCAGCATCGGTCTGTGCGCAGCTCAAGCATCCAGCAGAGCCCATTAGCATATCAGTGCCACAGCCAGCACTTGATATTCTGCACGGCTCTACTGTAAAACAAAAGATGATGGTTCTAATTTGCACAATAATTTAAAGGGTTGGGCTCGCAGTGCTTATTGGAGTTATTCGAGTCGCAGGTAAAATGTTGCTCTTGTTTATGAGGTGCCTGGTTTGATTTGCATGGATTTTTCACCCGGTGTCACTCCCCATGAACAATTTTCCTGGCGTTTCCCGAGATGCAGAGGGGAGGTGGATGTGTTTGCTGGTGAAATACAGGGGTGATAAATGAAGAATATTCCTCTCCTCCCAACAGGTTTGCTTTCTGTCATTGTTTCTAAAACAAATGAAAATAGCTGTACTTTCTCCATAAACAAAGCACAACTTTCCCAAAAGACCCCACGTTCTCCAGAGGTCCCGTCCAACCCCAACAATTCCGAGATTCTGCAGTTTTGGATGCATTTATTTTGTCTATGGGTAAATTGGGAGCGCTTTAAGAGGACCTGAATTCCTACCTGGCCCATTCTCAAAACGCTGAAGCACCAGCTTCCCCAAACCGTGTGCTCTTTGTTTGCCACATTAAATACAGGCTGATTTATAGATTAATTAAACACCGTGTCAATGAAAGGAAGAGCTGGGCTGGAGAATATTCCACCTTAATAAATCTGGAGCTGTAAATGCCTGAATTCACTGACGCCTGCTCAAAAATTTGCAGCACCCAGGAGCCAAGAAATGGCTTCAGCTTCTCCAAAATTCATCATCAAGTGATGACTTTTTTCGTTTGGTATCGAAATCCTGTCGTTGTGAGCAGGGGCTGTGCTGGGTGAGCTCCCACACCTCTGCTTCCCGTTGCTGCTTCCCAAAACGCCCAGAGCAGCTCAGGAGCGGAGGGAGCAGGACCCGGGGGGTGAGTGGGGTCAGCACAGCTCTGGATAATCCAGGGAGGGTTTTCCCCCTGGGAAGCTGCTCCTTGGAGGTCCTGGTGGGAATGGGATCCCAAACCCTCAGCCAGGGCAGCCCTGCTCTGTCACCAGCACTCAGATCCTCTCCGAGGGAACTCCCTGGAGCTTCTCTTACCTTAAACCTGTACAGATCCCTCTGCAAAACGTTTTTATGGCAGAATCCAAGGATTTGTGGCTGGCAGAGCAGGGATGGTTCTGTTGAGGGGGTGCATTCTCCTGGCAGGGTCTCTGGCAGAGCCTTTGTTCCTGAGGGTTTGTTGTCACCATGTCAGAAAATAAAGGGAGGCTTTGTAAACAGTTTTGTTAAAAATGGCATCAGCATGGGGAAAACAAAATGCAAATAAAAGCAGCCAGGAAACCTGTGTTTGTTTGTTGCAGGGGGAATAAATATTTGAGGGACTGAAAGGATTCTTGAGACAACTTGGGGAGCTGTCGAGGGTTTGTCCCTGTCTTTGGGTTTCATTGTAAGCCAGGCTTAATGACAAGAAGGAAGAATCCCCTTTTCCTGTTGCTGGAAAAGTATCAAATATTCAGTATTTTTGTATCGGATTTAAAGCTTGTCTGAGCTTCCCCTCTTCGGAGCATCCCCAGTGAACCCCGTCCCTCCTCTTGCCAGAGCAGCACGTTGACTTCCCAGTGCCTTTGAGGAGCGGCTGCCCAGCTGTTAATGATGCCTGAGATTAAGTGGAAGCCAATTTTTATGGAGTCCAGGTTTAGAATTCTTGCTGCTTTACAAACTCCACGGGCATGAAATACGGCGAGATTGGGTTTGCCTCCATTTGCAGCGGAGGGGAAATAACTGCCTGGGGACTGCACCGGAGGAGAGAGGAGGAAGAACAAGGCCTGAATGTTTTCTATTTTCATTTAATGTTTTTCTGACTCTTTCAAATGGTTCCCAGCGCCTCCGAACCCAGGTTTGGATTGGATTTCCTCTCCCAAGGCTGTCAGGCCGAGGTGGCTGCAGGGCCAGCGAATATCCCAGGGGTGCAACACAAAAGGCGTGGGAGGCTTCTGGAGGTCTGCAATTTCCCTTCAGGCTCTGTCTGAGGGAAATGGAAGGTCCAGAGTGCTCAGCTTCCCCTGTGCTTGGGGGAGGTCTGCGAGGGCACGGAGATGTCAGGCGGAAAGACATTTTGGTTGTACGTGACCAAATGCCAGACAAACGTCCTGGGTGAAGGAGGCGCCAGGGATGAGGATTCTGAGGGAGGCGTTGCGGAGGCTCCAGTGTAAATCCTGGAGCTCAGTGCATCATGACCTGCTCACCTTACAGAATTTAATTAGTGGCAATACGTTATTGTGCAAGTAATTAAGGCTTTGCCCCGACCGAAAACGGCATTGTTGGTTAAAAGGACAGGTTCGGGTCCCTCAGCCTCACCCCGCTGCCTGTCCCTGCTGATTCTCTGCCTCTCCCCCCTCAGGGCTCAAGGTCCGGGAGGTTTCCATCAACGTGACGAGGCAGCAGGTGGAGGATTTCCACGGGCCAGAGGATTACTGGTGCCAGTGCGTGGCCTGGAGCCACCTGGGCACCTCCAAGAGCAGGAAGGCGTCCGTGCGCATCGCTTGTGAGTAGATCCCGCTTACCCGGGGGTTTGGGGGTGGGAACACTGCCTTTGGGGTTAAATACCGGTGCATGCGGTCAGGCACCGCTGTCCCTGCAGGAACATCCCAGGAACCGCAGGTGTCCGCAGAGGAAAATCGTCTTCCCTCCTTTCTTGGGACAAAGCCACCCCAAAGAGAGCCGAGGCTGCCACGGGAGTCCTGGCGCTCCCGCAGGGCCCTGAGCAGTGTTGGTGGGGAACAAACGATGGAGCTGCTGTCCGTGGAGACGTTTAGGGAAGGGGGATGATCTTCCACTTCTCCTGTCCTTGCTGTGCTGTGGGGTCGTCTCTCACCACCCGCAGACCCCGCTGGGAGCTGCAGGAGAGGGAATGCTCCAAACGCCCCCACAGCCAGAGGGACAGCAGAGACCACCCCGAACGCAGCTGTCACGGGGCTGCTCCAAACCTCATCCCATTCCTGGAATCAGACCTGGGATGGTTTCCTGACAGAACCAGAGCCCGACACCGCCCCTGCCAGTGAAGAATTCAGGGATTGCTTCCCCAGTCTGTGGTGAACCCTTTTCCTTTAGCCCCCAGCTCAGGTCTCCCCTCCTCCTGGGAAAGCAGGCACAGCCCGCAAAAAGCTGGGAGAAATGTTCCCTGGGAGAGGAGGGCCGGAGCAAAGGGAGAAACCTGAAGGGAGACTTTCCACGTAGAGTTCCAGCAGTTCTTGACAGTATAAAATGGTGTCTTTCAACAGGATAAACATTTAACAGGATAAAACAAACATTTGTCAGAAGTAAAGGGACACTGTAAGAAAATCTTCATTTCATTAATGGCGGATTTTTTTGTTGGCTGATTCAGTCTGAATGTCTAAATACGTGTAAATTCAATTTTTTATTTCACTGCATTAACTGTCATAACACTGAGCTAATAATTCCCCTGCACTGCCGAGCTGAAAGGACCTTTATCTGAATTGAATTTTTATTGACTTTTCTCTGCGCTGTGATTTCCCAGCCCCACAAAATGGCAATTTGAGCCAAGCTCAGCATGAGCAGGAGCAGGAGGAGCCGAGTGCTGGGGCTTTTAAACCCTTCAGTGTGGGACTCGTTCTTCCCAGTGCCCCAGAGATCCCATTAACCCCGCATCATCTGGAGAGGCTCTTCAGCTCGGCCTGGAGTGTTCCGAGGGTGCCTGGAGGCTCTGTGTGCGAGCTGAGCTCCTCTCTGCCCGTTCCCGGGCTGTTCCTGCTCAAAGCCGAGTGTTTTGATGGGAAAAGCAGCAGTTCCGGAGGGCAGAGGTGAAGGGGCTCCCTGGGCACAGCAGGAGCTGCAGGGGGAACATCCTGGGGTGGGATTTATGGCTTGGGGAACACCCTGGGAGGATCAGGGATGAGACCCTGCAGCTCCAATCTCCGACAGAACCCAGAACATTCTCCCAGTGCCTCTGGGATGTGCACTGAGGAACCGGCGACTTTATTTCATCCCTTTTCTTTTGATTTTGCACTTAAATTCCGAAGTTTCTGAATTGTGAGTCAAGTCCACAGTGTTGCAGCACTCTATATTTCTCTGAAGAAGCAGGTGAGTATTTCTTTATGATAGTGGGGAAGGCAGAGCAAAGGGATCCCGCTCCATTTTTCATCCTAATAAAGGCATTTGTAGGCACAAGTGCAGCCTAGCTGTTAATGAATGTCTTTTTAAAGAGAGCACCGGAAAATAAATTGGTTATCTGGTGGGGGGGGAATCAACATTAGCAGAGACTCGTGGAAAGGAGCATGCGGGCACCGGGAGCATCTTTCTGCAGCCAGCAGCTTGCTCAGAGAAGTCTCAACGCGTTTTGTAAAATGCAGTGCCGGGGCTCTATTTCATCAGCTGTGAGCAAGGCAGGGAATTAAGTCAGTAAATCCCCACCGTGGAGCCTGAGACAGCGGGGAGACAATGAGAGTTCCTAAGGGAGCAGGAAGGCACCTCCCCGAGGGTTTGCTTTGCTGTCACAGCAGGGAAACCCCACAGGTTCCTGGGCATGTCTGGGATCCAGTGATCCCAGCTGGATCCAGGTTCTCTGTGTGCCCGTTCTGGTCTGCCCAGACACCCAGAGGTGCTGCAGCGACTCTGAGACATTTCTTGTCCCCAGTTAACACCTGGGCAGTGGTGTCTGGAGTGGAACAGTTTGTCCCCATCGTGGAATTAGGTCACAAGGTTGGACTTGATGGTCTCAAAGGTCTTTTCCAACCTGGTTCATTCTGTGATTCTGCGAGCTGCTCCCAGCCCCTGCCTCCCTCTCCCTGCAGCTCCCAGGGTGAATCTGAACAGAACAGGGTATCAGACAGTGCTCTGCGCAGAGCACAGCCCAGCCAGGCTGGACTCGCTCAGTCCCGATTCAATTCCAATGCCCTCGATTCACCCCCAGCACCCTCGGGATTCCCGTTGTTCCTGCATTGAACTCCCCAGTTTTGGGAAGGCTCTGCAGGTGGGGTGCACGGCTGGAACCTCGAGGGGGGATTCTGTCACGGGCTGTGTCCAGTACAGATGGGTGTGGAGAGGGGAGAAGTGGGAACAGCTGAAGATGATGGGATCCAGGGTGTCCTGGGGCTCTGGGCTGCCCAGGGCCGCGCTGGGAGCAGAGGGTGGCTCGGCCTGCAGCCCCCACGGAGCTTTGGGGCAGGAATGCCAGTTGTGATGAATTCTTGCATCCAACCCTGCAGATCTACGGAAGAACTTCGAGCAAGACCCCCAGGGCAAAGAGGTTCCCATCGAGGGGATGATTGTCCTGCACTGCCGGCCCCCCGAGGGTGTCCCTGCAGCTGAGGTGAGCTTTGGGATGGGCACAGGAGCACAAGAAAAGCTTTGGGATGGGGGAAGAAAAGGGCTGAGCTCCTTTGTGGTGCTGGAGGTGTTGGTCCCAGAGCTCTTCTCCCGTAGAACGCTTCAAGTGCCCTTTTTTGATTCACTATGTTTTCAAAAGCCTGGCTTTTTATCCAAATTCTGGACTGTTTGCTGAGAAATCCTGGTTTTCAGACAATTTTCAAGTCCTATGCTTCCAAACTGAAAGCAGATTGTTGCACATTTTCCCAGGAATTACTTTTCTCCTCGAAACATAAGACAAAGAAAAAGGCAAACCTAAAAATATTATGATAAATGGTTGCTGGGGAGAGAAAATCTGCTGCAAGTAGTAATTTGGTGGGGTTTGGCTTAGCTTTAAACAGGCTTTTTGTGATGAGAGCTGGATCTTAACAGGAAAACAACGGGGATGCCTTAAAATGGCAATAACCAGGCTGCTCTTGGAGGGAGAGGTTCTAAATGGGTCATGTTTAAAAATCCACTGCAGGGGCTTTAAAAACCCAAGGAAATGTTGCATTTCTAATTGCACCCTGCAGATCTGCGCAGCATCTTCTGGGGAATGAGAGCAGTGGGATCACTCAGGAGTTGGTTTTGCCCCTTATCCCCACCGTGGCTGAGGCTGGTAATAATGGAAGGAAGGAAAGGAGCGAGGGAAAATAAACTCCAGAGAAATGTGTGCTTTTAGTTAATGAGAAGGGATTGGAGCAGATGTCCCTGGAAATAAAGAGGAGAAGTGCAGAGACACCATCAGTGAGGCAGAAGTGCTAAAGGAGAGGAAAATGAGGCAGAGATGGGCTCAGTGAGTGGCTGGATTTGTATCCAGGTTTCTGGTGTGCATTACTCTGTCAGACCAATCTCTGCTCCGACCTTCTCAGCTCTGTGGCATTTCCACTCGTTACCAGGAAAATGGATGTTGCATTGCGGAGAATTGCCAGGATTGTTGAGTGTGTGCTCTGGAAAATGGATCTATTTTGTAGACAAAACAAACCTCCAAAGGTGTAACTCCCCAAACATCCTTGGTCTGTTTGAATTTTACTGAGAATTTTAGAGTTCTTTGAACTGGCAGCTTTACATTCCCCAATTAAAGAGGGAGTCTGTCTTCTATGGAAGTAAGGAATTATGTCCAATGAAAACCTGACATTTTAATTGCTTGCTTCAGATAAAAGTGGTGGAGTTCCCAACGAACCCTGATTTACTGCTGTTGACAGTAAAATTGTTATTGCTGCTAATAAAGCTGGTAAATCTCACCAGGTCAGATTTGCTTTGCCCAATAAAACGTCCCATAAAGACTGGGCTAATTCTGGGCTCATCAAGGCAAAGAGTCTGCTGGAAATAATTCAGTGTCTTTAGAAAGTGGGTTAAACCAGTTAAAGCAGCCCTGGCTCTGGGCTGGGGGAATAACTCAGCTTTATTTCCAAGTTAAAGGACAGCCTGCCCTGTCTAACACGTGGCCGAGGAATAACGGAGCCACAAAGGCTCCCTCGGCGATTGCTCCGTGGGTGCTGAGCAGTGCTGAGGGCTTCAAACCCCAGTGCTGGCAGCGAGTCCGTGCTTCTGATCCAAGAATTTATTTCATTAGAGTTTGGATGCAGCCCTGGATGGAAACATAAGGCTGGAAATAACTCGGGACAAAGGCGCTCATCTCGTGTTTCATGAGATGCAAAGTGGGTGCTGATTGGGGCATTGTTGGTGTTTGTTCAACCCAAAGAGAACGGGAAACAACGGGGAAGGAGGCTCCAGCCCCTTCCCTGCTGCGTGCCAGAGCCTCTCCCTTGGGGAGAGTTTGGTTATTGCAAACACAGAGCTGCGGGAACCCTGAGTTTGGTTATTGCAAGCACAGAGCTTCAGGAACGCTGTTAGAGTTTGGTTATTGCAAACGCGGAGCTTCGGGAACGCTGTTAGAGTTTGGTTATTGCAAACGCGGAGCTTCGGGAACGCTGTTAGAGTTTGGTTATTGCAAACGCGGAGCTTCGGGAACGCTGTTAGAGTTTGGTTATTGCAAACGCGGAGCTTCGGGAACGCTGTTAGAGTTTGGTTATTGCAAACGCGGAGCTTCGGGAACGCTGTTAGAGTTTGGTTATTGCAAACGCGGAGCTTCGGGAACGCTGTTAGAGTTTGGTTATTGCAAACGCGGAGCTTCGGGAACGCTGTTAGAGTTTGGTTATTGCAAACGCGGAGCTTCGGGAACGCTGTTAGAGTTTGGTTATTGCAAACGCGGAGCTTCGGGAACGCTGTTAGAGTTTGGTTATTGCAAACGCGGAGCTTCGGGAACGCTGTTAGAGTTTGGTTATTGCAAACGCGGAGCTTCGGGAACGCTGTTAGAGTTTGGTTATTGCAAACGCGGAGCTTCGGGAACGCTGTTAGAGTTTGGTTATTCCAAACACAGAGCTTCCGGAACACCATTAGAGTTCGGTTATTGCAAACACAGAGCTTCAGGAATCCTGAGTTTAGTTTGGNCAGAGCTTCGGGAACGCTGTTAGAGTTTGGTTATTCCAAACACAGAGCTTCCGGAACACCATTAGAGTTCGGTTATTGCAAACACAGAGCTTCAGGAATCCTGAGTTTGGTTACTGCAAACACAGAACTTCGGGAACACCGTTAGAGTTCGGTTATTGCAAACACAGAGCTTCACGAACCCTGAGTTCGGTTACTGCAAACACAGAACTTCGGGAACACCGTTAGAGTTTGGTTATTCCAAGTGCAGAGCTTCAGGAATGCTGTTTTCCCAAAATCCAAACTCATTCCCTGTGCTTCCACCACCCCTCACGAATGCATTCCTGGCAGTGGCTGGAGGGGCTGGGCCAGGGGAGCCTCTGAGCATTCCTTGCAGTTCAGACTCCTCACACCTGGGCTGACACCTCAGTTCAGCCCAGTTAGTTATGGGAACCAGCCCCATTTTCCAGGATATAAATCTTCGTCCCTGGAATTGTTTTTTCTGGACCCTGAGGGTGCTGAAATTCTCTTAAACCTAAGGCCAGAAGCATTAAAAGTAAATGTTCTTGACCTACCCCACAGCTCCATGTGAAAATTCCTGTCATCAGCCCTGAAGATGTGGAAGACAGGGATATTTTCTAGTGGTGGCTGGCACAGTTTTCTTGGAATTACCTTGGAGTTGGCTCCCCATGAGGGAGAACCTTTCTTTTCCGCTGTTCCTCTCCACGTTTCTGGTCCCTGCTCAGATCCTCTCAGCTGCTGCTGCTGTGTCCTTGGCCAGAACAGAGTGAGTGGCTCCCAGCAGCTCCTGGTGCTTGCTGTGAAATATTTTATCCTCTCCCAGGGGTGCCGATGCCATCGTGTGCCCTCGGGGCCACCCCTCGCTGTGCCTTTGCGCAGGAACAGGAATTTAACTGGGCAGCGTCACTGGGCCAGTGGTGCCTCTCTGCACTAATCCCATTGTTTAGTTACTTATCTGTAGGGTGGGACAGCAGGGATGGATCACACAGGGATCCAAATCAGAGCTCCCAGGGAGGGTCTTTAGGCAGAATTCCTGAAAATGAAGTTTTGTTGGGAGCAGTGTCTGTTCCTGCCATCTGTTCCAGAAGGAGAGAGGCTTCCAGCAGCAGTGGGAACACCCAGATTAAGTTTGCTTTTATACGTGTTCATTTCTGCACACAGCAAGTAGAAAATCAGTTAGGAGAATATGGATTAAAGGGCTGGATCCACAGTTTGAGCGTGCCTGAAGTGAAAATGGTTAAAACTCAGCTTGTGTAGACGAATTTCGCAGCAACGGAAGCTCGCGTGACTCTGAGGCTGCTCTGCTCACACAGTTCCGTTTGGTAAATGGTCTTTAAGCCGAGTAACACATCAGCGAGAGCAAAATCCAGGGATTACAAATAGGGAGCAGCAAAATTCCAATTCAGCTCTTGCAGGGCTGCCTCGGGAGCCCCAGACCGGGCTGGGCAAGCTCCAGGTGAAGCCCCAGACCAGGCTGGGCAAGCTCCGGGTGAAGCTGCCGTGCCCCGGCTCCCTCCGCAGCGCGTTCCAGCTGCTCCTGCTGGCCAGGCCTGGAGGCAGACACTGACCAAGGAGCAGCTCCCGGAGCCTGCAGCCCCTTCCCAAGAATTCCATTGCGCTCCAAAGTGCAAAGTCCCCCTCCTGTGCCCCCCTACAGCACACCCTGCCTGGGAACACCAGATCCTCCTGCAGCAGCAGCACTGGAGAGAACCCAGTTAACCGAGGTCTTAGCTCTTGTCTCACCCTTTCAGATAGTCTGGATAACCTTAGGGAATACTGAAACCACTCTGGATCCAGGGACAGGCACCTCCCTCTAAATGTTAATCTCAGATACCACATCCTGAGCACCTGGCTCTGCTCCTGAAGCTGCGCCCACCCTGGATTAATTTCTGCCCCATAGCCCACCCTGGATTTATTTCTACCCCTGCAGCCCACTCTGAATTCATTTCTGCCCCTACGGCCCACTCTGGATTTATTTCTGCCCCGTAGCCCACCCTGGATTAATTTCTGCCCCTACAGCCCACTCTGAATTCATTTCTGCCCCTGCACTCTTTGGGAACGTGTTTCCCATCTCCAGAGTTCCCCTCTGCAAAGCAGGGAATGAGACCTTTTTACACAGCTCTCCTTCAGGAGGGTGCTGGGGCTTTGGGGCACCCTGTGTGCATCACCACAGCAGTAAGAGAGGAAGAAAACCCAAATCCTGGCGCTGGGCAGGCTGGAAAAGGCTTTTAAATCCTCTTCTCATGCATTTACATAGCAAGCAGAGAGAGCTGGTGAGCAGCTGTGCTTGCAGGCATCAGCACCCAACCCAAATAAATTCAGGTTTTATGAGTTAAGCATCGAAATGAAAAAGAAAATTCAGCATTTAAATAGAGCAGCTGAAAATCCCCCGCTGTGGCAAATGTTGATTCAACTCTGCAGAGTCTCTGCTGGCAGGGCTCGGTGGGACCCGAGCCGTTCCTCTCACTGTTGATGAGGAGCGGGCCTGGGCAGGGGTCGGCTCTGGGTTCCAGAGGGAGATGTTTGTGAATCGTGTGCAGGAATTGTGTCCTTTGGCTCGGGGTGTGCTCCTGAGGGACGGGGGGACCCTCAGGGGTCCAGGTGGGGACCTGGCCCCGGGCCCGATGCAGCCCTGGGGTGTTTCACTCCACGGGGCCCAGAGGAGATAATTCTGATTTTGTCATTGCCGAAAATGCGGGGGAAGGGAGGGAAGCTCCCTCAGAAACGTGGGCTGGAGTGTTGATTCTGCCAGAGCCACGATTCAGCCTTGCAGGTGAGGGTCTCTCCCCTGCCAGGCCGACCTTGCTCACTGTGCACAGCCGGTGCTCTGGGGAATTTTGGGAAGGAATCTGTGAAGGGAAGAGCAGCTCCTCTGTCAGAAGGACATTTTTTAAGCTGTGTGTTTGCCAGGGACACCGCACACGGGGCGTTTCTTCCAGGGGCACCACCTGCAGCTCTCCCTTGGTGTCCCTCACACACCACTCCGGTACCAGGGAGAAACCCTCACTCGGCCTACACAGTGCATTAAAAGAGCACGGAGTTATTGAGGTGGAGCGTTTCCCACCCTTGGGCTGTGCTGGTGTGCTGGTTTGGACACAAATCCAGGAGGAAATAACTTGGGAGGGGTGTCTCTCTCTCTCTCTCTCCTGCCTGCCAGGCAAGCAGGCCCCGGCAGCACCTCCCTCATGGGTTCGGGAAAATAATTTCTCGAGTGAAAGTGAAAAAAACTATTTATTTAGCAAAGAGAGTCCCCCGCTGTCACAGGGAAAAAAAAGGATATTGAAACCCCCTCCCCTGTCCCCTAAAAGAGGACTATGGATTTTAGAGTTCTTTCTGTAGGTAAAACCTGCAGTCCTGAGCTGGGCCGGGCCAGGCAGGGTCCGACGATCCCCCTTGGAGGGTCCCGCCGAGCAGGGCCGGAGATGGGAGCTGGGCTGGGATGAAAAGCAAGCCAAAAACAGCCCAAAAAGGAACAGAAGCCGCTGAGGCAGATCACAGTCCCTGCGCCGCTGAGAGCCGAAGAGACTAGAGAGCAAAAGTCCTCGAACCACCCAAATGTTGTCAGATTGGGAGAGAAAAGAATGCAAAACATTCTAGTTACAAGGCCAAGCTGGCCGCTTTGGAGAGTCCTCTCGGCTTCTGTCTCTCCCCTTTGCAATTTAAAGGCACACTAGAAATCAAGCAGGCGATGGAGAATACAGTATGGTCATGGAATCACCCCAAGACAGCTGGTTTTTTGGTGTTTGCCGTGTTCTGTGGTTTGCAGCTGTTTCTGGTGACCCTGTGAGCCTGGGTTATTACTCTGTGTCATTCCCTCAGCAGCTCCTCACGGGGCACTCCCAGGTCTCAGCCCCAAGGAGCCTCATGCTGCTTTTAGATGACCTCCAGGGCATGTCTTTAACCTCTAGCCCGGCATAAAATGCCCGCTGTGTTCAGCTCCCGGCCCCTGAGTGTGGCTGATAAATGGCTCAGTTCAGCCTGCAGGGTGGGAGAGGGAAACTGGGGCAAAGGAGGCCCAGCTGAGCCCATTCCGAGCCGTGTGGGGAGCCCCAGCAGAGCTCTGAGCTCCCTCTGTTTGCTCCCCAAGGTCTCCATTCACCCCAGTCCCCACCAGGGCTATCAAGGGGCAGTTGTGCAGCCCAGGCGGGGACAGCCGGCAGCCAGAGCCTCAGGCCGTGGGTCACCCAGCCAGTGGCACGGGCTGGGTTTGCTTCCTGTCCATGGAATTCTGGTCTCTTTATAGGCACTGTACAATATAGAAAAAGAGCTTTTGTTCCTTCTCTCTCTTTCTCTTTTGTTCCTCTCAAGTGAATTTCATGACACATCCTTTCCTTATCGTCTTAGCTGACCTTTTAGTCTTCCTTTAGATAGGTTTTCTCCATTCTGTGCCCTCTTCAGTTTCTTGAAACTCTTCATTTTTCAAGGTGGGGGAGAAGACAAAAAAAAAAAAAGACTCTTGGCACTGACGCCATGTGAGAAGAGTTTGGGATGCTCCCACGTTGTATGAAGTCCTGTAACCCTTCCCTTGCAGGGTCACAGAGACCCTTGCAGGAGTTCTCACCCCTGAGGCAGCCAGGTGAGGTCACTGGGCTGCTTCTCAGAGCTCTCAGCTTTAAATCCATCCCCCAAGTGCAGTGGAGAATGAGGCTGGGAGTCTCCAAATGGGTACAAAGCCCTTGCCCCAGAGAAATCCCGTTGCCTGTGATGTTCTGTGTGCCAGCCCTGCCGCTGCGTGGTGCGGAGCTGCTCCTTCCCATTCCCTGACTGGCCAAAGCAGCTTTGGGGGATTTCACAGCCGCAGTGCTGGCAGGTGACCCCACTCCCTGCTCGGGGTCCCCTGTGCTCTGCCAGAGGGGTTTTCCTCTCTGGGAGCTGTGAGCGCTCCTGGGCAGAGCTGGAGTTGGTGACGCGAGCGTTCCCCTTGGAGCAAGGAGTGGGGATGATGCCTTAGGATTTTAACTTTTATATTTTCATATGTTTGTAATCCTGCAATTCTTTAGTGTGTAACTCTGAGCTCCATACAGCGTGTGAGCAACTGCTTTTCCCATTTTGGTCAGACACAACAATTCCTCTCCAGGCCTGGGAATCAAGGACACCTCACTGCCTCAGGCCCCGAGAATGGAAACAAAAGTGAGTTGGGGGGAGCACACTGAGAGAATGGGACTGCACTGCCTGAAGCTGGAATTGCACAATTAACCTCTGATTGCAAATGGCAAGAGCTTCTGTCTGTCCCAAAAACGTGTGGCTGTGTCCATCCTGGGGGCAGTCTCTGCGAGACTCCTGCACTGCCCAAGGTGTGCCCTGGGAAGGCCTTTCCATAAATCCCTGCCCTTTATCCTGAACTCTGCCCAGCCTCTGCTCCGGGTCAGCCTCTCCAAGGCGTCAGGGCCAGCTCCGTGCTGTCCCTGCGCGCCTCTGGCCAGCTCAGGAGCAGTCCGGGTGGCTTCCTGCGGCAGCCAGCAAACACAGCGAATGAACCCTCCTCGCTGCTGCACCGCTGCTAATTCCTTCCACCGCCCGCTTCTCCCGGCCCTGGGGCTGTTGTCAAAGCAGGGCTGAGCTGTAACCTGGAAAATCCTTGGGCAACACCCATTTAATGAAGTTCAGGATAATCTCTGGTCTGTGTCTTCGGCCTTATTAGTGCCTCAGAGTGTAAAATATTAATTCTTTTGGGTATAGGAGCAAAAAACCCCGTGCTTTAGTAGCTGGTAATCCTTCAGCCAGGTGTCACGGGTCGCTGGGGGAAGTGTCACTGCTGCCTCCTCCATCAGTGACAAATGGGCTTCAGATTTCTCAGCTGTCAGGCCTTGTTCCTGTTTCACTCAGTGGGCTCGAAAATCAGGTTTCTAAATGTTCCCTCGATTGGACAGGGAGCTGCCATTTCCTGCACTGGAGGGGAGCTCCAGGAGTCGTTTGTGTCACCTCCTTGAGGCCTGGCGTGGATGGGGATATGGGACATCTTAAATGTGCAGGTGTGAGACTGAGGGTGCTGTGAAATGGGGCTGAAGCTGCCCGGGGGGGTTCATAAATTCTGTCATCACTGCTCTGTCCTGGCCCTTAGAAACGTCACCGTCGTGGTATTAAAGTGCCACATAAGCCCTGATATTAGAGATAAATGTTTATAAACCTCAGGCCTTCAAATAAATGAACCCAAACCCAACCTTCAGCTTGCTGGACTCTGCTTCTCTTTACCTGGACGATGCTGAGGGGCTCGAGACCTGCAGGGAGGAGCTGGGGGAGCCAATTCCCACCTGGAAGTGCTGGGATGGACGGGGGAGCAGCAAGCCCGTTGTGAGGCACAAGGTGCAAACCTGAGCCTTAAAATTCATCCTTAAATCCCTTTCCTGTGAATAAACACTCAGCCCAAATCTGCTGTTTGAGCATTAGCAGGCACTCGCAGCCCTCCCTGCACCTCCTGTCTGCTCTGCTTGTGGTGGAGTTTTCACGAGTTTCACGTTCTTTTTGTTTGCTTTGTTTTTGTTTTGGGCTTGGGTTTCTTTTGTAATAAAAGGGCAGCTGTTGTGCTAAACGATTACTGATAGTTTACTGTTACTGAACTATTACTGTTGAGTGCTCTGCAGAGGTTTGTGGAATACTCTAAAATATCTTTATCACATAATATATGCATATATTTAAGATTTAAATGTGTTGTATCCAGTGCTGCTTTTTCAAATGTTTAACACAGATTCTGACATTTTAATGGAGTGCTGTAGATGTTCCCAGGAATATCTGCCTGAGTTCCAAGGGTTTATTTACCGCCAGGGCTTTTAATGGAAATGTAAAATCATTTCTCTTCTGGGCAGCACATATTCCACTGCAAGCACATCAACACAACGCAAAACCCACATAAAATTCAGAAGCTGCAAGGATTCCAAAAGCAGCGAGAGCCTGTTTTACATAGGTTTGTGTATTTATGGGGCTGGCACACGCTCACTAAAACAGGACGTGGCAGGATAATGGGGCTGTAGTAAAACACCACGGCAAAGCAGGCTGAGAGTTACAGCCTGCCATGAATCCCGGTGCAGTCACAGGGAGCAGAGTGTGATTGCTCAGTGCAAACAGCCTGCATTTGTCCAGGTGCTTATAGATCCTGGCTCTGCAATAGCAATATTTGCTTTGCTTTTAAGGGATATTAGTTACAAGTACAATAAATGTGTTTCATTTCTCACTGGAGACATTTCACTCTCAGGGCCCAGCCCGGGTGTGTGCAATGTCTCATTTGTGATTGATCTGATATTTAGATGGAGATTTTTAGTTGCTTTTAAGAGCAAATTCATAATTTTTATAGTTTCCCATCTAGCAAAGACTGAGAACTGTCATGGCTTGTACCAGACACGCTGCTCTGGACTGATTTTATAACGAGCTGTCCTAATGACACGTCAGCCTCTTTATTCTGTAAGATCTGCTCAGTGAAAACTGTTTGTTTGAGCTGTTTGTGGACAGCACAAAACCAGTTCCGTTTCCAAATTGCATTTATTTTATGTGCTGTTACACCTTCAGCCACACCTTGCCCTTCCTCACCTGCTGCTCCAGGTAATCCTGTTCTGTGATTTATTCTGCAGCAGGGGAATTTGGGGTGGTTTGAGCTCCTGTGCTGCCCAGCAGTGGTCAGGACTCCCTGGGGCCGAGGGCAGAGCTGCTCCGTCAGCCTGGAGCTGCTCCAGCCCTTGCCCTCCCACCCTGGGTTTGCTGCACTGCCACCCCAGTGCCCTGCTGGGCACTCTGGGCTCCTCCCTGTCCTCCAGTGCCCTGGTCCAACGTGTGACACCTGTCCCTCTGTTCGTCCCCTCTGTCCCTGCCCCCGAACCAGCGGCACTTTCAGCCCTGCTCCCGTCCCCCCAGCAGCACCTCCAGCTGCCGCTCCTGCGGATTTTGTCTGTTCTGCAGCCCTTGGAAGCAGTTCCGTCCCTGCACACCTTCCCTTCACTGGACACAGCCCCTGGGCGTTGTCTGCACCGTGAGGGGCTGTGCTGCCTCTCGGGCAGGCAGGGGAGCTGGGCACGCCTTTCCTTCCAGCAGAAAAATGTTTGTTTTCCTTCTGAGATTTGGCTCGTTGTGAATAAATCAATACAGCCATGAGGTAGCGAGGTCATGAAATAGAAATGCTGGAGCAAAGCACTTCTGAATTAGATTGCTAAACTGAAAAGGAAAAAGAAGGGAGATAACTTTGTAGTTCCCCTCAATAGATAATTCCGTTTTATACAGACACATGCTCTGGGGCCTCTCTGGGTTTGATGTGCTGCTTTGCAGTGGTGTCTGGTTCCTCTGGCCCTGTTTTCAGAAATGTTTTTAATTTTGAATGCTTGAACATGAAAGGATAAGTTGTGAGACTTTATCATTGTGTTTATAATCACGGGGATGATTGTGTGAGCGAGTCCTACAGGGATCCGGGAAGTTCACAGTGACGGAGGTGGGGACTGAACGAGCTGGAGGCCGCACCAGTGGCTCTGCACTTGGAGAGCGTGACACTGAAATGCTTTAACGGTTTAGGGAATGTTCTGCCTCTGGGGACAGAGATCAACACCTTTTAAAATTGTAAACAGCATCAAAAGAGAAAGCAGGAGGTTGCGAATCTGGTGCCTGTTGCATTTAGTATTCAGTGACACGGTAAATGTCACACATTTGTTAACTAACAGTTGTATTTCTGTAGCGTTTGGGGTCAAATCTTCCAATGTGTACAGAAAGATGATTCTTTAATGAACCTAAAGGGTGTTCACTGATCCTTCAGGTCTCTCCCAGCCCAGGCCATTCTGTGGCTCCTGTAAGATCTCACATTCTTGAATTCATCACATCTGAAGGCTGCTAACAAAAAGGAACATCATCAGGTATTAATGAACCCCAGAACTCGTGAGAACAGTGAAATTACAGCCTTGGAAGGATTTGGTTTCAATTACTGAAAGCTTCCTGTGATGATTTCCTTATCTCAAAGCATTTCCTATATAAATGTGATCCTGCCTATCAGGACACCATGTTAGCAAAACCCTGCAAACATCATCACCGACAGCCTTATCTAAAAAGGGTTTTTCAGTGTCAGCAGCACTTTAATTACTGTCCAAATATCTGTGCACTGAGAACCAGTTTAGAATGAGATCCATGGATTTCTCTGTATCCTTCAATTTGGAGCTATTTAGCAAAACAAAAGCTGAGGCTCAGCTGCTCACCTGCATTGCTGAGCTTTGTGGGGACAAGGATTTGAGCTGCTGCAGGATTGCTGATTTCTGCTCACCATAAAAGAATTGAAGTCAGGCCACGTGTGTGCTCTGTCCCACTGGGAAACTCCCATCCCAGCCCCCCAATGACCTTTGGGGTTATTAATGCTGATTTGTTCATCATTTGTGCATGGAGATAAAAAACAGTGCTCCAATTAATGGTAGATACTTATTCCTCCAAAAATAGGAATAAAGATAAACTTATTTGGGATCTGATGATGTCTTTACCCACCAGACAAGGTACCATTAGCAGTGGCATTTTTAGCAATGGCTCTTTATCCCAGTGATCCAAAATAGCCTGGCTGAGTCAGCTCCTTGCCCACCTCTACCACTATAAATTGATGCACACGTCCAGGCTGTCACCTCTCCCTTTGCACTGATTCCAAATCATATTTTAATTGCGTTTTGACTCACCCCCTCCCATGCTGGCCTGTGTTCCCTCCTCTGGATCTTCCATCAATGTGGATATTTGGTTGAGATTTCCAAGCAAGCTGGGCAGAGCTCAGAGGAGGAGCTGTGGCCCGTGGTGGCCACAGGTGAGGATTTCTCTCCTTGCTGGGGGAGGTTTGTGCAGCAAACCCTCCCCGCCTGCCCTGCAAGGGAAATAACAACAGAAATGGGCATGAGCAGCACTGGAGTTCGCAGCTGATCCCTCTTGCCACCACCAAGTGCATCCCCTCAGAGCAGAGCCTCCTCCGAGCTTCCCCCGCACGACCCAGGCTGATTTATGGGTTAGTCAGCGTGTCAGATTCCTGTAATGAGATTATATATTCAATCTAATGAAGGAAAAATATGCTTACCAGCCCGGTGTGACAGTGCTGTGATTAAATGATTTGGGAACAGAGTTTCCTCGGTGGCTTGATTTAAAAAAATGCAGCAGGTACAGCTGAGCTGCTCCGGGTGTTGGCCAGGGGCTGCCAGAGCAGGATGAATGGCTTGTGGTGGTGTTGATAAAATAACGATAACAAAGGCAGGGAGGAGTGTGTGCAGCCAGCACACGGCCCTTGGGTTTGTGTTAGAGCCCCACAGAGATTCGTGCTGGTGGGCCTTCCCCTCCTGGTTTGAGTCTCGGGGTGGAAAGGAAGATAAAAGTGTGCCAAAGGCTCTGCCACCTCAGCGCGTCCCAGGACGGGGGCACCTGCCCTGCCCGCCCTCATTCCAGATGGAACATTGAGGAAGATTTCTCCAGCTTGAATTTTTAGGAGCAGGAGTTCCATGCTAGAGGAAGGTGAGGAGGTTTTTGCTGCTTTTCCACCTGAGAGAGAAAAGCATCGCCATGGACTGTGCTACAAGAACCCTTTGTGCTGTCTGTCGTGAGTCACCTTCCCCATCTCAGAACCCTGGAGTTCCCGTCTTGCATCAGGAAGCCGCTGACTGTGCCCTGAGCAGGAGCTGGCACTGTGACTGCATTATCTGAGGTGTGGATTTGTCTGGGACTGGCACAGGGGAAGGCACACGCGGTGCTTAAAGGGCAGCAGAGGATAATCAGAAAGCAGGGGCAGGAGGCCTTTTGTCTGCTGACCTCTGGAATTAGCACTGTGCCCACAAGGACTGGGAGGTACTGAAATCTGGTTGTAACCTCAAATGAGATCACCAAAAGAGCCAAAACTTCAGTCCCAGGTCTTGGGATGTTCGAATGTCCATCAGAGCAACTGGTGAGGAGCTCTTAGTGGATGAGTTGGGATAAGCATTGTTTTTAGGGGAGAAGAGTTCTCTAACTCCCATAATCTGCCCAGGCTGTGGGGTGTTGAGCTGATTTTACCCTGATAATGCCATAAGCTGGTCTGTCATAATTGCCTTCTGTAATTAGGACGAATTTATGGTGATGCTAATTGGGCTGCTGCCAGCCAGCACGGAGGGGCTGAGTTAATCCCTGCCTGCCCCCGGAGCTGCAGATCCTGATGTGTTCAGCCCTCGTGCAACCTGAGGGACAGGGGGTTAATTCTGAGCAGACTGAATTTCAGGGGAAAAAAACAGATACTTTTCTACAGACCTACAGCATTTTATAGTAGGTTTAAACTCTGGCTCAGGATCATCAGAATAATTCTTAAAAGGAAAAGGATTTAATTCTGTTACAAGCAGCTGTGTGACCTCCACTGCTGACACGGCGAGGGAAGTGAAACACTAAGGAGTTTTGACTTTGCTTTCCAGCCACTGCAGACCAGACCCCACAGCTCATTCCAGTGCAGAAACCTTGTGGGTTCTCTGCTGCTTTTATTTTCCCTGGTTGCTTTGTGTGTGTTTGTGTGGGGGCTGAAATTTTCCAAGGGTTACATTCCTGCCAGCGACAAACATCTTTTGTCATCACGACTCCTTTAAATGTATTTTTATCCCATAAATCCATCTCTTGGTTCTCCATCTTTGAAAGCCTCCATCTGCTGAGGCAGAGCAGGGGATGGCCTTGGATAAACCTGGTTTTCTTCAGGGGAGGGGGTCTGGAATGAGGGGAGCACAGACAGTGCCATCCTCCCTGACAAATCAAGGTTTGATCTCACGTCCCGACACTTTGGTGTTTGTGTTCCGTCTGTTTAATGTTCTCCCTTTGCTGGGATCATCATTCTTTTAAACGCTCTGCTTTAATGTAAATGTTTTAATGTTTTCTGTTCAGCAGACCCCACATTCCCAGATTCAGCAAGCAGAGGATCAGTGTGTGCTCCCTCCCGGAGCAGCCCCAAGGGTGAGAGTGACAGGAACGGGGACCCTGAGCCCCTCTCACCACCCCAAAAATCCCCTGACCTGAGGAGAGTCAACATTTATAAACACACTTGTGAAATAATGAACTCTGGGAATGCTGGCCGTGTTTGTCATTTCTCTGCCCGTTTTACTGCACATAAAGTGGGTTCACCATCGAACTCCTGTCACTTGATTTATGCCCATGCGGCTGCTCCATAATTTAAATTGAATTCCTAATTTCTGTGCTGAAACCTCTTCGGATAATTAGAATTAAGGTTAACTGCAGAAGGGGAACTGAATAGTGAATGGATTAGTTGGTTGTTCTGTCTTAGACCACAGGAAAAGGGAACACGCTTCAAGGGATATTGGCCAGGGACAG